>OV121074.1:71123370-71347448 GCA_921293005.1 Nemoura dubitans
CGGAGGGCGGCGCTGAAACACGGAGGGCGGCGCTGAAACACGGAGGGCGGCGCTGAAACACGGAGGGCGGCGCTGAAACACGGAGGGCGGCGCTGAAACACGGAGGGCGACGCTGAAACACAGAGGGCGGCGCTGAAACACGGAGGGCGGCGCTGAAACAAGGAAGGCGGCGCTGAAACAAGGAAGGCGGCGCTGAAACACGGAGGGCGGCGCTGAAACACGGAGGGCGGCGCTGAAACACAGAGGGCTGCGCTGACACACGGAGGGCGGCGCTGACACACGGAGGGCGGCGCTGAAACACGGAGGGCGGCGCTGAAACACGGAGGGCGGCGCTGAAACACGGAGGGCGGCGCTGAAAAACGGAGGGCGGCACTGAAACACGGAGGGCGGCGCTGAAACACGGAGGGCGGCGCTGAAACACGAAGGGCGGCGCTGATACACAGAGGGCGGCGCTGAAACACGAAGGGCGGCGCTGAAACACGAAGGGCGGCGCTGAAACACGGAGGGCGGCGCTGAAACACGGAGGGCGGCGCTGAAACACGGAGGGCGGCGCTGAAACACGGAGGGCGGCGCTGAAACACGGAGGGCGGCGCTGAAACACAGAGGGCGGCGCTGAAACACGGAGGGCGGCGCTGAAACACGGAGGGCGGCGCTGAAACACAGAGGGCGGCGCTGAAACACGGAGGGCGGCGCTGAAACACGGAGGGCGGCGCTGAAACACAGAGGGCGGCGCTGAAACACAGAGGGCGGCGCTGAAACACAGAGGGCGGCGCTGAAAAACGGAGGGCGGCGCTGAAACACGGAGGGCGGCGCTGAAACACAGAGGGCGGCGCTGAAACACAGAGGGCGGCGCTGAAACACGAAGGGCGGCGCTGAAACACAGAGGGCGGCGCTGAAACACAGAGGGCGGCGCTAAAACACGGAGGGCGGCGCTGAAACACGGAGGGCGGCGCTGAAACACGGAGGGCGGCGCTGAAACACGGAGGGCGGCGCTGAAACACAGAGGGCGGCGCTGAAACACAGAGGGCGGCGCTGAAACACAGAGGGCGGCGCTGAAACACGGAGGGCGGCGCTGAAACACGGAGGGCGGCGCTGAAACACAGAGGGCGGCGCTGACACAGGGAGGGCGGCGCCGAAACACGGAGGGCGCTGACACAGGGAGAGCGGCGCTGAAACACGGAGGGCGGCGCTGACACAGGGAGAGCGGCGCTGAAACACGGAGGGCGGCGCTGAAACACTGAGGGCGGCGCTAAAACACGGAGGGCGGCGCTGACACAGGGAGGGCGGCGCTGAAACACGGAGGGCGGCGCTGAAACACGGAGGGCGGCGCTGAAACACGGAGGGCGGCGCTGAAACACGGAGGGCGGCGCTGAAACACGGAGGGCGGCGCTGAAACACGTAGGGCGGCGCTGAAACACGTAGGGCGGCGCTGAAACACGTAGGGCGGCGCTGAAACACGTAGGGCGGCGCTGAAACACGTAGGGCGGCGCTGAAACACGGAGGGCGGCGCTGAAACACGGAGGGCGGCGCTGAAACACGGAGGGCGGCGCTGAAACACGGAGGGCGGCGCTGAAACACGGAGGGCGGCGCTGAAACACAGAGGGCGGCGCTGAAACACAGAGGGCGGCGCTGAAACACAGAGGGCGGCGCTGAAACACAGAGGGCGGCGCTGAAACACAGAGGGCGGCGCTGAAACACAGAGGGCGGCGCTGAAACACAGAGGGCGGCGCTGAAACACGGAGGGCGGCGCTGAAACACGGAGGGCGGCGCTGAAACACGGAGGGCGGCGCTGAAACACGGAGGGCGGCGCTGAAACACGGAGGGCGGCGCTGAAACACGGAGGGCGGCGCTGAAACACAGAGGGCGGCGCTGAAACACAGAGGGCGGCGCTGAAACACGGAGGGCGGCGCTGAAACACGGAGGGCGGCGCTGAAACACGGAGGGCGGCGCTGAAACACGGAGGGCGGCGCTGAAACACGGAGGGCGGCGCTGAAACACGTAGGGCGGCGCTGAAACACGGAGGGCGGCGCTGAAACACGGAGGGCGGCGCTGAAACACGGAGGGCGGCGCTGAAACACGGAGGGCGGCGCTGAAACACAGAGGGCGGCGCTGAAACACAGAGGGCGGCGCTAAAACACGTAAGGCAGCGCTGAAACACAGAGGGCGGCGCTGAAACACGGAGGGCGGCGCTGAAACACGGAGGGCGGCGCTGAAACACGGAGGGCGGCGCTGAAACACAGAGGGCGGCGCTGAAACACAGAGGGCGGCGCTGAAACACAGAGGGCGGCGCTGAAACACGGAGGGCGGCGCTGAAACACGGAGGGCGGCGCTGAAACACAGAGGGCGGCGCTGAAACACGGAGGGCGGCGCTGAAACACGGAGGGCGGCGCTGAAACACGGAGGGCGGCGCTGTAACACAGAGGGCGGCGCTGTAACACAGAGGGCGGCGCTGAAACACGGAGGGCGGCGCTGAAACACGGAGGGCGGCGCTGAAACACGGAGGGCGGCGATGAAACACGGAGGGCGGCGATGAAACACGGAGGGCGGCGCTGAAACACAGAGGGCGGCGCTGAAACACGGAGGGCGGCGCTGAAACACGGAGGGCGGCGCTGAAACACGGAGGGCGGCGCTGAAACAAGGAGGGCGGCGCTGAATTACGGAGGGCGGCGCTGAATTACGGAGGGCGGCGCTGAATTACGGAGGGCGGCGCTGAAACACAGAGGGCGGCGCTGAAACACAGAGGGCGGCGCTGAAACACAGAGGGCGGCGCTGAAACACGGAGGGCGGCGCTGAAACACGGAGGGCGGCGCTGAAACACGGAGGGCGGCGCTGAAACACAGAGGGCGGCGCTGACACAGGGAGGGCGGCGCCGAAACACGGAGGGCGGCGCTGACACAGGGAGGGCAGCGCCGAAACACGGAGGGCGCTGACACAGGGAGAGCGGCGCTGAAACACGGAGGGCGGCGCTGAAACACGGAGGGCGGCGCTGAAACACGGAGGGCGGCGCTGAAACACGGAGGGCGGCGCTGAAACACGGAGGGCGGCGCTGAAACACGGAGGGCGGCGCTGAAACACGGAGGGCGGCGCTGAAACACGGAGGGCGGCGCTGAAACACGGAGGGCGGCGCTGAAACACGGAGGGCGGCGCTGAAACACGGAGGGCGGCGCTGAAACACGGAGGGCGGCGCTGAAACACGGAGGGCGGCGCTGAAACACGGAGGGCGGCGCTGAAACACGGAGGGCGGCGCTGAAACACGGAGGGCGGCGCTGAAACACGGAGGGCGGCGCTGAAACACGGAGGGCGGCGCTGAAACACGGAGGGCGGCGCTGAAACACGGAGGGCGGCGCTGAAACACGGAGGGCGGCGCTGAAACACGGAGGGCGGCGCTGAAACACGGAGGGCGGCGCTGAAACACAGAGGGCGGCGCTGAAACACGGAGGGCGGCGCTGAAACACGGAGGGCGGCGCTGAAACACGTAGGGCGGCGCTGAAACACGGAGGGCGGCGCTGAAACACGGAGGGCGGCGCTGAAACACGGAGGGCGGCGCTGAAACACGGAGGGCGGCGCTGAAACACAGAGGGCGGCGCTAAAACACGTAAGGCAGCGCTGAAACACAGAGGGCGGCGCTGAAACACAGAGGGCGGCGCTGAAACACGGAGGGCGGCGCTGAAACACGGAGGGCGGCGCTGAAACACGGAGGGCGGCGCTGAAACACAGAGGGCGGCGCTGAAACACAGAGGGCGGCGCTGAAACACGGAGGGCGGCGCTGAAACACAGAGGGCGGCGCTGAAACACGGAGGGCGGCGCTGAAACACGGAGGGCGGCGCTGAAACACGGAGGGCGGCGCTGAAACACGGAGGGCGGCGCTGTAACACAGAGGGCGGCGCTGAAACACGGAGGGCGGCGCTGAAACACGGAGGGCGGCGCTGAAACACGGAGGGCGGCGATGAAACACGGAGGGCGGCGATGAAACACGGAGGGCGGCGATGAAACACGGAGGGCGGCGATGAAACACGGAGGGCGGCGCTGAAACACAGAGGGCGGCGCTGAAACACGGAGGGCGGCGCTGAAACACGGAGGGCGGCGCTGAAACACGGAGGGCGGCGCTGAAACAAGGAGGGCGGCGCTGAATTACGGAGGGCGGCGCTGAATTACGGAGGGCGGCGCTGAATTACGGAGGGCGGCGCTGAAACACAGAGGGCGGCGCTGAAACACAGAGGGCGGCGCTGAAACACAGAGGGCGGCGCTGAAACACGGAGGGCGGCGCTGAAACACAGAGGGCGGCGCTGAAACACGGAGGGCGGCGCTGAAACACGGAGGGCGGCGCTGAAACACAGAGGGCGGCGCTGACACAGGGAGGGCGGCGCCGAAACACGGAGGGCGGCGCTGACACAGGGAGGGCAGCGCCGAAACACGGAGGGCGCTGACACAGGGAGAGCGGCGCTGAAACACGGAGGGCGGCGCTGAAACACGGAGGGCGGCGCTGAAACACGGAGGGCGGCGCTGAAACACGGAGGGCGGCGCTGAAACACGGAGGGCGGCGCTGAAACACGGAGGGCGGCGCTGAAACACGGAGGGCGGCGCTGAAACACGGAGGGCGGCGCTGAAACACGGAGGGCGGCGCTGAAACACGGAGGGCGGCGCTGAAACACGGAGGGCGGCGCTGAAACACGGAGGGCGGCGCTGAAACACGGAGGGCGGCGCTGAAACACGGAGGGCGGCGCTGAAACACGGAGGGCGGCGCTGAAACACGGAGGGCGGCGCTGAAACACGGAGGGCGGCGCTGAAACACGGAGGGCGGCGCTGAAACACGGAGGGCGGCGCTGAAACACGGAGGGCGGCGCTGAAACACGGAGGGCGGCGCTGAAACACGGAGGGCGGCGCTGAAACACAGAGGGCGGCGCTGAAACACGGAGGGCGGCGCTGAAACACGGAGGGCGGCGCTGAAACACGGAGGGCGGCGCTGAAACACGGAGGGCGGCGCTGAATTACGGAGGGCGGCGCTGAAACACGGAGGGCGGCGCTGAAACACGGAGGGCGGCGCTGAAACACAGAGGGCGGCGCTGAAACACAGAGGGCGGCGCTGAAACACGGAGGGCGGCGCTGAAACACGGAGGGCGGCGCTGAAACACGGAGGGCGGCGCTGAAACACGGAGGGCGGCGCTGAAACACAGAGGGCGGCGCTGAAACACGGAGGGCGGCGCTGAAACACGGAGGGCGGCGCTGAAACACAGAGGGCGGCGCTGAAACACTGAGGGCGGCGCTGAAACACTGAGGGCGGCGCTGAAACACGGAGGGCGGCGCTGAAACACGGAGGGCGGCGCTGAAACACGGAGGGCGGCGCTGAAACACGGAGGGCGGCGCTGAAACACGGAGGGCGGCGCTGAAACACGGACGGCGGCGCTGAAACACGGAGGGCGGCGCTGAAACACGGAGGGCGGCGCTGAAACACGGAGGGCGGCGCTGAAACACGGAGGGCGGCGCTGAAACACAGAGGGCGGCGCTGAAACACAGAGGGCGGCGCTGAAACACGGAGGGCGGCGCTGAATTACGGAGGGCGGCGCTGAAACACAGAGGGCGGCGCTGAAACACAGAGGGCGGCGCTAAAACACGGAGGGCGGCGCTGAAACACAAAGGGCGGCGCAGAAACACAGAGGGCGGCGCTGAAACACAGAGGGCGGCGCTGAAACACAGAGGGCGGCGCTGAAACACAGAGGGCGGCGCTGAAACACGGAGGGCGGCGCTGAAACACAGAGGGCGGCGCTGAAACACGGAGGGCGGCGCTGAAACACGGAGGGCGGCGCTGAAACACGGAGGGCGGCGCTGAAACACGGAGGGCGGCGCTGAAACACGGAGGGCGGCGCTGAAACACGGAGGGCGGCGCTGAAACACGGAGGGCGGCGCTGAAACACGGAGGGCGGCGCTGAAACACGGAGGGCGGCGCTGAAACACAGAGGGCGGCGCTGAAACACGGAGGGCGGCGCTGAAACACGGAGGGCGGCGCTCACAAAACGGCCAACGTAACATGCGCTAGCGAGCCTATTGTTGAAAATTGTTAAGAACGTATTTTATAATTTAGATGAATTCAAACTAGCTCTTAGAAATCCTAACTTAGGTATGTAGGTTGTTGTTTTTTAAGGTGTTAGTCAAATCTACATATTACCTTATACATAGTTTAGGCTTGCACTAATTTGTTTTGTCCGTATTATGTTCATCTTTTTATTATGTTTCATCATATTATTAATTATTATTAGTTATTACCATAAACTATAAATACTTTAGATTTAGTTTATAGTCTGTATGTTCCGTTTTACATGTATACTACATTGGGATTCCCAAGACTTAAATAAAAAATATAAATAAATAAATATATATATATATGGTTAGAGAGTGGCCATCTCTGCATATGGGCGCCATGTTTTTATCAACGTCAACTATTCAACAGCCCTCTCAGCCGTAGTTGATACGTTACGAACTTACCCCACCGTGTACATAACGCGTAGATGTGCAAAGAAATATGAGAAACTCATATAGACAACTGCCATGTGCTTCGTGCTCAACTTGGTTAAAGCATGTCGTCTGTTTAGCATGGGATTCGAACAGCCAATAGAAAAGTGTTATCGTGTTGGCCACTCTCTAACCCTATATAGGCTCACTAACAAGCGCTAGCCCAGAGTTGGGGAAGGATTTTTTTTTAAATCGAGATCGTGCGTTTGAGATCCTTTTTTAGTGATCTTAGAAACTGATCGCGATCGTTTTTTTATATAATGGTCTTTAAATTTGGTCGAGATCTTTTTTCCCCGATCTTTTTAAAAAGATTGTTTAAAAAGATCAAGATCGTTTCCCAATGCGGGCCTAGACCGATGTGTTTTAGAAGCACGTGTATTAAATTCTGTGTGATTTAAATATGGGATTTCGGCCAACAACATTACTTCCTAATTTTACCGTTTTTTCCGGGACAAGCTTAAACAGAGGCAATGAACCTTCAGTTCATTGACGGACAATTGCCCAGTTTTTTTCCTGAAAACGATCAGTCCAGGGTGCATTGACAATGCATTGAGAGACTCCGCAAGATTAAGCATACTGCATACCCACCGTCAACACAGGCATGGACTTCACGCGAACAAGCTCTGTCAGTGGGGCTGACAAAGCCAGCCATTCTCCACGGCAAAGACATGACCCGTAGGAGATTGCCCCAACAGTGACCAGCAGAGATTCAAAGCTAGTTATATTTTTTCTAAGAGGTAGAGCTCTTATCACTTTATAAATTATTCAATGATAAGGAATGTAACACTTAAAAGCATGTATTACATTTTATCAGCTGGAACTCTCCAAACTAATAAAAAGTTTGTAAAACCAGACGTTGGTGAATTCGTATACCTACCCACCGGCAATTATTTAGCCAACAAAGCGCATTTGCATTTGCCATGAAACGTGTTGAAAACGGGGATGAACCGGGGACAAGAGGGTTTGCGCGGGGAACGTAGAACCCAGCTGGAAACCTCGGGCGACGTACCCTTCGTGCACCGTGTTCCCGCCGAGCAGCAGACAGCGCTGCAGCCGCGCCTTCTCGCGCACTTCGCCGCGCGGCCCCACGAGCGACCGCGCGACCGATGTCCGCGCCGACACCGTCGCGTGCTCGTGCACGAAGCTGCGCGCGCAGACCTGCGTCGACTGCACGCGCGCGTCGATGTGCTGCGCCGGTGGCGCGGTCTGGTCCCCGGTCAGGCCCGGCCACCAATCACACACCTGCAAAACGCAAGCACGCCGAGAACTGTAGACGGGGTCTTTATTCGTAATTCTTTATTCTGTATTCTCTTGTATTCTGTAGGCAGGTTATTTTGTGTAGGTTGTCTTTATTCTGTAGGCAGGGAAATTCGTAAAGAAGCTAAAAATAAACGTACCAGCGTACACCAGTGCAGTTGGTCTTTATTTGTAATTCTTTATTCTGTATTCTCTTGTATTCTGTAGGCAGGTTATTTTGTGTAGGTTGTCTTTATTCTGTAGGCAGGGAAATTCGTAAAGAAGCTAAAAATAAACGTACCAGCGTACACCAGTGCAGTTGGTCTTTATTTGTAATTCTTTATTCTGTATTCTCTTGTATTCTGTAGGCAGGTTATTTTATGTAAGTTGTCTTTATTCTGTAGGCAGGGAAATTCGTAAAGAAGCTAAAAATAAACGTACCAGCGTACACCAGTGCAGTTGGTCTTTATTTGTAATTCTTTATTCTGTATTCTCTTGTATTCTGTAGGCAGGTTATTTTATGTAAGTTGTCTTTATTCTGTAGGCAGGGAAATTCGTAAAGAAGCTAAAAATAAACGTACCAGCGTACACCAGTGCAGTTGGTCTTTATTTGTAATTCTTTATTCTGTATTCTCTTGTATTCTGTAGGCAGGTTATTTTATGTAAGTTGTCTTTATTCTGTAGGCAGGGAAATTCGTAAAGAAGCTAAAAATAAACGTACCAGCGTACACCAGTGCAGTTGGTCTTTATTTGTAATTCTTTATTCTGTATTCTCTTGTATTCTGTAGGCAGGTTATTTTATGTAAGTTGTCTTTATTCTGTAGGCAGGGAAATTCGTAAAGAAGCTAAAAATAAACGTACCAGCGTACACCAGTGCAGTTGAGTACACGCTGATTTTGATAATAAAAGGTACGCCGAATACCTGCGCATACCCTGCCCCAGGGTCAGATAGGCCCATTAGGCGGCCGGGCAAATGCCGGTAGGTTGTGGGCCGGTAGACTGGCTGGGGGCCACCCTCGTGGTCCGATACACAAGAAACAAACTACGGATGGAAGGCCTCACATGAGCGACGACGTTTCTTTAGGGAATGGCTCACGGAAACGAACGAGTGACTTTTTTTTAGGGATGGACTTTTGGAAAAGTGGGTGAAGTTTTTTTTTAGGGAATGGATTTTCTTGTGGAGTGATAGAAGTGATAGATTGATAGAATGGAGGGGGAGAAATGGAAATGGAAAGATAGGGGTGTGATAGAATGATAAGGGAACTTGCACAGGCTACAAAACACTAAAATAACAGGACTTAACTTGCCTTCAAAAAAAAACTATTTCAAACTGGGATTCGAATGCTAAATAAAAGACTTTTGGTTTCCACTGCCCAAGTAGCACAAAAACGTTCAGCCAACGTTATCACGAACGTTCGGTGGACGTCGAAAAGCTAACGGGGGATAACTTGCGTTCAGCGTTCACATTCGCCAAATTTCCGATTCGGTTCTACCCGAAATTTGAAAGCTTTCGACGTCCACCAAACGTTCGTAATAACTAATAACGGTTTTTGTGCTACTTGGGTGGGAAACCAGTGAGACTTTTATTTAGCATTCGAGCCCCAGTTTAAAACAGTGTTTTCAAAACTAGTGCTAAAGTTCGGACACAGTAGACACGAGTCTAAGAAATTCAACGACTTCACTCGACGTCCAATCCCAGTTCGAGATGGTTTGCCCCGACGTTCACACCCGCCCACCTGTTGGTTGGCGTACACCACCTGTTGGTTGGTTGGCACAGTAGACACGAGTCTAAGAAATTCAACGACTTCACTCGACGTCCAATCCCAGTTCGAGATGGTTTGCCCCGACGTTCACACCCGCCCACCTGTTGGTTGGCGTGCACCACCTGTTGGTTGGTTGGCACAGTAGACACGAGTCTAAGAAATTCAACGACTTCACTCGACGTCCAATCCCAGTTCGAGATGGTTTGCCCCGACGTTCACACCCGCCCACCTGTTGGTTGGCGTACACCACCTGTCGGTTGGTTGGCACAGTAGACACGAGTCTAAGAAATTCAACGACTTCACTCGACGTCCAATCCCAGTTCGAGATGGTTTGCCCCGACGTTCACACCCGCCCACCTGTTGGTTGGCGTGACACAGGGCAGCCAACGTGTTTACGCGGACGCCGACGGTTCCCCTGGGCGCCACCAGAGCGTGGCATCGGTACGGGTCGCCGAGGAAAGGCTTGCGCAGGTCTCGCGCGTTGTCCGTGTGCAGCGACAGCTGGCGAGTCTTCAAGGTCAGCGCAGGTTCGCGCGCCAACTCAACCAGATCTGCGGGCATCGCGACTTGGGTTTATTGTCGGGCGACATCGCTGCTCATAGGGCTAGGCGTAAGTGGTTAGGTTTTGCTAATAGCAATTTGAATAGTTCAGGGTTCAGAGGTAGGTTGGGGTTGGTGGGTGGGATGTGCTAGAGCTGCGTCTGATGCATCGGCGCTAGAAGTTAGAGTTAAGAGAGAAGTAAACGGTTGTCGTTTTGGTCGATTTTCGCATAATTTCACATTCAAAGGGAACGTCTCCTGGCTACAAATTGTTTACAAAAATTTTGAAAAAAAATACACGCGTTGTTAAAGAGCTGCTGAATGGCGGATACTATTTTTTTTCGTCGTTTTTTTTAAAGATGCCCAGCTGCAAGTTTTAAAAAAACGACGAAAAAAAGTAGTATTTATTTTATGACCACTTCGCAGCTAGGGCTAGACGTAAAAGGCTAGAGCTGCGTCTTATGCAACGGCGCTAGAAGTTAGAGTTAAGAGAGGTGGACTGATGGATTTTGAGAGTCAATTTTATAAACTCCTTGCGCCTCCAATCATCACGCTGCATTCTGAATATTTCCTTGTCTATTTTGTCGTACATACCCAAGACTTGTAATATTCGTTAGAAGTGGATTGTTAACAATTAATTTTAATTAATATAAAATACTGGTTAATATCAAGTCTCATTCAATTTTGATGCCCTGGCTAGATATGGTCACTTTTGTGCGTTTGTGAAAACCCCAAGGTCATCGGTAATCCGGTCAAGACAAGAGTTAGGTGGGTTTGGCTCACACTAAGTCAGGGGAAAGGGAACTGTGTAGAGATTGAAGTGATCGAGTCAAAAATCAACTGGAAGGACGAAAGGCAAGACTGGCACAGAATGGCCACTCCTCTCTGCTGATAGCGGTCAACATCACAAGCTTGTAAGGTGCCGAAACTGTTCTATGCCCTGGGTAGCGATCATTTAACTTTTATCATTCAATTTGGTTCGAAATCATTCGATTTCAAATCACTGCCCATGTTAAACCATAGGCAGTGATATTGAAAACGAATCGTTTTGAAATCACAAAGTTACATGATGGCCCCCCAGGTGTCCCCCCCCCCCCCCCCGCCAGCCCATTTGAGGTACTCACCCTTGTCGGTGGTGCTGGACTCTGGCCCCTCCCCCGCCCGCTTTGAAGGTCGTCCCAGCTGATGCTTCACCACGTACGGGACCAGCTCGCCCTTCAGCGTGCTCAGGGACCTGAAATTTTACACATTTGAGTTATAAAACAGGTTTTGGGCCGATCTGTTTCAAAAACGTAAGTACACTTTAAACAAAATAAGAACCAAACAAATCAATAGTACCAGCTTCTAAAACAAAATACGACGTTTGTTGTATATGGTTCTGATTATTTTTCATTTAGGGAGTAGTAAAACTGCTTAAAAAATCTTGAAACTTAGCTACTTTCCATCATTTTGGCACTTACTCTGGTTTTATCAAAAACCTATTCAATCTGAGCCTAAATGTCTACCCAACATAAATAAACCTGCACTTGTTGATTTTTCAAGGGTTTCTCAAATCAGTCGAGTTATTCCTAAACCCGTGCAAACAGGCTACACAACTTTGGGCACTCATCACACAGTTGGAAAAAGTATTTTCGACCAACTGCTCAATTCTTATTCAGCCAGTTTTCCCGTGCATATCCAGCGTCCAGCGCAAGTAGCGATGGACTCACGAGTCGTTCGCCAGCAAGTCGAGCACCCAGCGTTTGAGCACGTAGATGTGCGAGTCGATCAGCGAGGTGTGAAACGCCACGCGCAAGTGCTTGCGCAACAGGCGCTTGCGGATTGGCAGCGTGTCGTGCAAATCGCTGGCCGAGCGGCAGTAGACGAGACGGTCCGAGCCGGACTCCAGGCCAGTCACGTCACGCTCTGGAACGACGACGCTTGTATATAATTAGGGGTGTGCGAATAGTGGTTTTCTTGGTTCGAATCGAATATCGAATATTTTAAAAAACCATCATTCGAAGTCGAATCGAATATCGAATAAAAAGATGTTTAAAAAGTTGAATATCGAAGCGAATCGAATAATTCGTTTGGCTCGAATAAATCGCCAAAAGTTCGATTAATATACCTTCAATGTGAATTTTTGCAGCAAATTGGTTATCAGTGGTGCCAAATATTCAAACTATTCGAGTTTTTTGAATTATTCGTTTTGCGAATAATAAAATTTCGATTTCGAATGCGAATACAAATAGTTTAAAAATCACTATTCGAAATTCGAATACAAATAATTCGAAAATAATTCGTCGAATAATTCGTCCATTTCGAATATTCGCACACCTCTATATATAATATAACATTTTTAGCTTTATTGTTTTCTGTTTTACACTGTGGTTAAAATATATTTATCATTTGTAGTACATTTTTACACTAAGTTGAATTATACTAATACATTATTGTTACAGTGTAATATAGCATTTTATTGTATTTTAATAGTGCATTCTTAACTCGATTCATTTTTCACTTTCCCTGTATGATCGTGGCCTTAGTTTGAAATCTTTTACTTTATCAGGCCAGGAATTAATACCGTACAATCGCTCTGGCAATCATCACTAATACAGTTCTCACTTGCTCATTCATTGGCCATTGCTAGGTCAACATCACTCCACAGCGACTAAGCACAGACTAAGCACCAATTTTTCAAGCGTAGCCATTGCTTGGTGTGACAAATTAGAGCCGTATAAACTAATTTGTGGCAATACTAAGCAATTCTACAATATTGCTGATGGTGAAGTTGATGCTGTTGCTGTGTTGTGACTATTTGACACTAAAAAGGACCTTGGTCAAAGTTACGTCGGCGTAGGCGCCAACATCTTCAGGATTTCATGACTTTCTGAAAATCGGCACTGACATTTATAAGTTACCTAGTGGATATTAGGTAGTGGGTAGGCACTCTTGGTAATTTCAGTTTCTATATTTCTATAACAAAATTCCAATACTTGCACTTTGTGTAGGTCGAGGGCCACATTTTTGATACCTATTTCAGCAAATTTTCAATGGGTAGCTAATTTAAAACCCGAACACTCGGAGGAAAATCGACGGGTGCTCTGTGCCCACGTACCTGGCTTGTTTCTGGTCTTCGGGCCCGGCACAGTCCCGGTCCCGGCGACCTCGTCGGGCCGGAAGAAGACGGCGGCGAGCGAAGCCTGGCGCACGCGAAACACGTTGAGAATGTCGCGCAGGCGGAAGTCGGTGAGAGTGTCGCAGCTCAGCACGACGCAGTCGCTCTAGGACATTGCGGGCGACAGTGTTAAGAAAGACATACGATCTCACCGACTTAGAAATGGTGGCTGGCTTGCTTAAGTAGGTACCTATTCGTACCTATAAAGATAAACCCAATAGGATAGGCGATAAAATTGCGAGAATTCATGTGGCTTGGCTATTGGCTTGGCTGTTTTCGGGTTGTTTCGGTATGGAGCTTAGCAAGCCTCCAGTGGCATGAAAGGCTGAGCGCTTGTTGCCACACTAGCAGACCTCTGGGCCAATGTCATGAGGAGACCAGAAAATGTGCAAAAGTATGGCCACACATATTTTTAAATAAATTATAATGGAAAGTAGCATTGCGTGGTATTTAGTAGACTGTATGTAAACTTCATTAGCAGATAAGCTGCCACCTCTAATAAACAGTTGAAATGTACTCACTGTTATCTTCTTTCCCACATATCGTAGAGAATCAGCTGTTCCCCAATCTTCTGTTGCAGGAATGGCGACGATGTCAATGTGAATCTTCAGTCCCTGTTTTTCTAGTACTAATTGAATCTCAGCTTTTGCAGATTCTTGCACAATCAAAATAACCTCTGGAAAAATTAAAATGCATAGGTAGTTTCATAACTTGCACCGCAGTAATAATCTTCGTACCATTTAAGTTGCACCTCCTAACCTATATAGGTAGAAAATTGAACCATACTTGACGGATGTTACAGAAATAGGTTTTAATTAAAAGAGACAATCACCTATCTAAATTAAAATTCTGATATCATATGTCAGAAAAACCCACCTTGAAAACCATTCCGTTCCAGAAGTTGCAAGGGATACCACAGCATTGGTTTGCTCCCAATAGGTAGCAGACATTTAGGCCGAGCCGCAGTCAAATCTGTCATGCGGGAACCTTTGCCTGCTGCCATAATCACGGCTTGAAATTCTGGAGGCTCGACAGTCATCATTCCACCCGATTTCACAACTTTTATATTAAATTTTAATCGGATTCAACCTGGTTTCGTATTTTGAGCAAGCACGATGTTACTAGTGGGAAGTTAGCACGGAGTGCTGGCGCGGAACAGCGCGGAGCAGAACAGAGCGCCAAAGAACCTGTAACGGCATCAATAAAATAAACCGGAGTGAAAATGAAGCAGACAAATACATTACCAGTCCACACTAAATTCACGGCTATAATGTTGAACGAGTGCAGCGCCGATGCCGATAATACAAAATTGAAATAAATTAGATAACATATATTTTGTCAAACAAAAACGGGGAATTCACTTTCAAATTCACTTTCAAAAGACTTCACTTTCAAATTCCATATTATTCACTGTAATTTTACAACTGTATTGTACATACTAATGATGCTCCAGCCAGGAAAACCGATTGTAATTTCGATAAAACAATACCAACCTATATATCCTAGCCAGAAAAAAGAAACAAAAGCAATTGGAAATAATAACCCTTGCTTTTTCCCCAACCCCTCGCTCATGTCTGTATAGACGCTTTATACACATAAAAAAAATAACAATTAGAAACAAAAGCGAATAAATGCAGAAAAATTTAAGGGAGGTACCTCCATAAGACTCTCAGGAATGATAGCCACAAAGTCAAACTATATTACCCTGATAGCCCCAAAAGTTTCCCCATCCCCTAACCCCAACCCGCAGCCACTTTGTAAAAAACTTTTATAAATACACAATTACCGATACAACTTAATAAGTTATTTGTAAAAAAGTGTTGGGCAAGTACCTCCAAGAAACTCTCAGGGATGATAGCCACAGAGTCAAAATAAAATACCCTGATAGCCTAAAAGGTTTCCCCATCCCCTAACCCCAGCCCGCGGCCACTTGGTAAAGAACTTTTGAAAAACACAATAACCGATACATCTAAATGATTTATTTGTGAAAAAGTATTGGGGTAGTACCTCAATAAAACTCTCAGGAAAGAAAGCCAAAGAGTCAAACATAATAACCCTGATGGCCCTTAAAGTTTCCCCATCCCCTAACTCCAGCCCGTGGCCACTTTGTGGGAAAATATTATAGAGAGCAATATTACGGATATATCTAAATGATTTATTTGTGAAAAAGTGTTGGTGTAGTACCTCGATGAAACTCTCAGGGATGATAGCCACAGGGTCAAACTAAATTACCCTGATAGCCCTAAAAGTTTCCCCATCCCCTAACTCCAGCCCGTGGCCACTTTGTAAGAAAAATTGACTAAAAACATATTCAGTTACATCTAAATGATTTATTTGTCAAAAAGTGTTAGGGTAGTACCTCGATGAAACTCCCAGGGATGATAGCCACAGGGTCAAACTAAATTACCCTTATAGCCCTAAAAGTTTCCCCATCCCCTAACTCCAGCCCGTGGCCACTTTGTAAAAAAAATTGACTAAAAATATATTCAGTTACATCTAAATGACTTATTTGTGAAAAAGTATTGGGGTACTACCTCGATGAAACTCGCAAAGATGATAGCCACAGAGGCAAACTTAATTACCCTGATAGCCCCAAAAGTTTCCCCATCCCCTACCTCAAGCCCGTGGCCACTTTCTAAAAACAAATTGTCTAAAAATATATTCGGTTACATCTAAATGATTTATTTGTGAAAAAGTGTTCGGGTAGTACCTCGATGAAACTCTCAGGGATGATAGCCACAGGATCAACCTTTATTACCCTGAAAGCCCCAAAAGTTTCCCCATCCCCTAACACCAGCCCGTGGCCACTTTGTTAAAATAATTGAATAAAAATATAATCAGTTACAAGTATATGATTTATTTGTGAAAAAGTGTTGGGGTAGTACCTCGATGAAACTCTCAGGAATGATAGCCAAAGAGTCAAACTTAACTACCCTGATGGCCCCAAAAGTTTCCCCATCCCCTAACTCCAGCCCGTGGCCACTTTGTAAAAAAAAATTGTCTAAAAATATATTCGGTTACATCTAAATAATTTATTTGTGAAAAAGTGTTGGGGTAGTACCTCGATGAAACTCTCAGGGATGATAGCCAAAGAGTCAAACTTAACTACACTGATAGCCCCAAAAGTTTCCCCATCCCCTAACTCCAGTCCGTGGCCACTTTGCGGAAAAATATTATAAAAAGCAATATTACGGTTACATCTATATGATTTATTTGAGAAAAAGTGTTGGGGTAGTACCTCGATGATACTCTCAGGGATGATAGCCACAGAATCAAACTTAATTACCCCGGTAGCCCCAAAAGTTTCCCCATCCCCTAACTCCAGCCCGTGGCCACTTTGTAAGAAAAATTGCCAAAATATTATACACGGAACCATCTATATGATTTATTTGTGAAAAAGTGTTGGGGTAGTACCTCGATGAAACTCTCAGGGATGATAGCCAACGGGTCAAACTAAATTACCCTGATAGCCCCAAAAGCTTCCCCATCTCATAACTCCAGCCCGTGGCCACTTTGTAAGAAAAATTGCCAAAAAATTAAACACAGAAACATCTATATGATTTATTTGTGAAAAAGTGTTGGGGTAGTACCTTGATGAAACTCTCAGGGATGATAGCCACAGGGTCAAAATAAATTAATCTAATAGCCCCATAAGTTTCCCCATCCCCTAACTCCAGCCCGTGGCCACTTTGTAAGAAAAATGGCAAAAAAATTAAACACGGAAACATCTATATGATTTATTTGTGAAAAAGTGTTGTGGTAGTACCTCGATGAAACTCTCAGGGATGATAGCCACAGGGTCAAACTAAATTACCCTGATAGCCCTAAAAGTTTCCCCATCCCCTAACTCCAGCCCGTGGCCACTTTGTAAGAAAAATTGCCAAAAAATTAAACACAGAAACATCTATATGATTTATTTGTGAAAAAGTGTTGGGGTAGTACCTTGATGAAACTCTCAGGGATGATAGCCACAGGGTCAAAATAAATTAATCTTATAGCCCCATAAGTTTCCCCATCCCCTAACTCCAGCCCGTGGCCACTTTGTAAGAAAAATGGCAAAAAAATTAAACACGGATACATCTATATGATTTATTTGTGAAAAAGTGTTGGGGTAGTACCTCGATGAAACTCTCAGGGATGATAGCCACAGGGTCAAACTTAATTACTCCGGTAGCCTCAAAAGTTTCCCCATCCCCTAACTCCAGCCCGTGGCCACTTTGTAAGAAAAATTGCAAAAAAATTAAACACAAAAACTTCTGCATGATTTATTTGTGAAAAAGTGTTGGGGTAGTACCTCGCTGAAACTCTCAGGGATGATAGCCACAGGGTAAAAATAAATTACCCTGATAGCTCCAAAAGTTTCCCCATCCCCTAACTCCAGCCCGTGGCCACTTTGTTGGAAAAATTGCCAAAAAATTAAACACGGAAACATCTATATGATTTATTTGTGAAAAAGTGTTGGGGTAGTACCTCGATGAAACTCTCAGGGATGATAGCCACAGGGTCAAACTTAATTACCCCGGTAGCCTCAAAAGTTTCCCCATCCCCTAACTCCAGCCCGTGGCCACTTTGTAAGAAAAATTGCAAAAAAATTAAACACAAAAACTTCTGCATGATTTATTTGTGAAAAAGTGTTGGGGTAGTACCTCGCTGAAACTCTCAGGGATGATAGCCACAGGGTAAAAATAAATTACCCTGATAGCTCCAAAAGTTTCCCCATCCCCTAACTCCAGCCCGTGGCCACTTTGTAAGAAAAATTGCAAAAAAATTAAACACGGAAACTTCTGTATGATTTATTTGTGAAAAAGTGTTGGGGTAGCACCTCGATGAAACTCTCAGGGATGATAGCCACAGGGTGAAACTAAATTACCCTGATAGCCCCAAAAGTTTCCCCATCCCCTAACTCCAGCCCGTGGCCACTTTGTAAAAAAAATTGTCTAAAAATATATTCGGTTACATCTAAATGATTTATTTGTGAAAAAGTGTTGGGGTAGTACCTCGATGAAACTCTCAGGGATGATAGCCACAGGGACAAACTTAATTACCCTGATAGCCCCAAAAGTTTCCCCATCCGCTAACTCCAGCCCGTGGCCACTTTGTGGGAAAATATTATAAAAAGCAATATAACGGTTACAACTATATGATTTATTTGTGAAAAAGTGTTGGGGTAGCACCTCGATGAAACTCTCAGGGATGATAGCCACAGGGTGAAACTAAATTACCCTGATAGCCCCAAAAGTTTCCCTATCCCCTAACTCCAGCCCGTGGCCACTTTGTAAAAAAAAAACTGTCTAAAAATATATTCGGTTACATCTTAATGATTTATTTGTGAAAAAGTTTTGGGGTAGTACCTCGATGAAACTCTCTGGGATGATAGCCACAGGGTCAAACTAAGTTACCAATACCCTGATAGCCCCAAAAGTTTCCCCATCCCCTAACTCCAGCCCGTGGCCACTGTGTAAAACCTATTGTTTATCTTGTCTATTAGGACTTGCACCCTACATAAAGTTGCGAGCTCGTGGTTAAGATTAGCTTAAACTCACGTAATGCCCGTTTATCTACCTATTATTAATCCTTAACTCCGTTTTATGTTGCAACTTTTTTTTTGTGTTTAATTTTGGAAAGCAATAAATCTTTGCACCCAGCAATATTAGACTGGCCCCCAGCCCCTACACCCGCATTCCTTTGAATAACCCCGATGCCCCCCCCCCCCCCCCCTCCCCACTCTGCCCATCTTTAGAGTGCTTGACGCGCCAGTAGTCCACAATCATTTTTTCATTTACAGTACTAAAGCGGCTAGCAGGTGGCGGTCGATAGGTCGATATTTGAGTTACGATAGTGCTATTTTTTGCTAATAGAGTGCGCGAAATTTCAAGTCTCTAGCACACATCTGGTGCTCATGTAAAATTCAAATGCATGGCGGGATGTCAAAACGCGTATACGCAGGCATAGCAGTGAAATGGTTATGGAGATACCCAGACTGCATATCGAATTGTATTTATGATAGGTGTTATGCAGCATAAAAAATTCAAGAATATCAAGCAATAATATCCTCTCACTTTCACTATTGTAGTTCAATTTTATTTCTCCTAACACAAAATGCAGAAATAAAATGCAGAAAGTCCAGAATAAAACAATGATAAGTATACTTTTGGTTGGCAAAACCACTTATATTGATAAAATAAGGTCTGCACCCTGCAGGATTTCTGATAAGCAGAGAATTCTCCTAAATACATTAACTTTCATTTTTAAAATAACAAATGGCTTTACCCCTATACCTAGGTACCTGATCGAAAAAATACCTAACGTCTTGACAAGTCTTCACATGATTCATGAAACTGAGAAATGAAGGTACTTTGGGCCAACACTACTTTCGGCAACAACACAATTTATTCAAAAGGTTTAAAGTTATATAACAGGCTTTCTAATGAATGTAAAGAAGCAACTAATATATCCGCCATTTCGGGCAATGCACGCTAAAAATTATTAAAAGTATTGCGTGGAGATCCTATCCTCTTGGCGAGCTAAATGCAGGGTTCTGGGATAGAATTAATGTGATGGGATGGAACTTAGGATTAGGTAGGTACTAAGGATATATATTATTTAGCAATTACATATATAAATTATCTCATTGTATTACCTTTATTTAATTATGATGTTACATGTTATTTTATTTAAAAATTCAATTATTTATGTTTAATAATCAAAATATTTATGTTTCGTTTTCATAAAATATCTTAACTGTATGTAACATCTATGTGACTGTGTATGTAACAGTAAATGAGTATGCTCAAAATAGCTCTACAGCTTCAATAAAGATCTACTAGGTACTACTACATCTGCCTCATGCACCACTTCATCTGCATTTAATTAAACAAAGGAAGGTATCGATACAAATATTGAAATGCAGTTCACATAATATCAGAAATAAAGATAACCAAAAAGAAACTGCCAACCTTTAGCGGTGTAAGAAAGAACCTAGTATGCAGGCAAATTAAGGCTATTTAACTAACTACCAAATTAATATTAAAAACATAAGAGACTGATACCAGTAGGCAAATTATAGGAAGGAAGGCGAAGCTGGAAAAGTGTGGAACCGAACCGGGATAAGAACCCGGGGCCTCCTGCTTGCCGGGCAAGTGCTCTGCCAACTGAGCTCTGTGCCCGATAATATATTGGCCCAAAGAGCTCATGGTTTGTTGAGCACCTGCTCGGCAAGCAGGAGGTGCCAGGTTCATATCCCGTTTGGTTCCACACTTTTCCCGATTTTCCCTCCTTCCAAACACATTATTATTAACATTATTATTGCGGGGGTGGGGGTGGATGGAATCCCCACTGCATCCTTGGGGCTGCAAATTTCACCCCTTTATTATCACTTTTGTGGGTTCAAGAAGTGCTGCGTCGCAACAAGCCAATATAATAGAAGTAAAATAAAAGATTTTCCAATGACTTCACATCGAAATGCATTATTTATTCCAGTATATTGTAAAGCTGTAAAGAATGATTAATGACAGTGATGAATCTCTGCACGAGCTGCTTTTTTAGGAAGATTACCAATAGAACTTTCTGCAAGGCAAGCTCTAAATTGCGATGGCTGGCCAAGCTTCTGCTAAGCGATTAAGGAACATGCACACAGAGCGTGACAAAATGCAGACTTTTGCCATACACCTCTGGCTCCAATAAATCCCATGAATCTCGGAATGGTGACAAGCCAGCCAGCTGACTGTGAGCACAACAGAAGAAATCTGCTTGGAGATTTGGAAACCACAACACAAGGAGTGGAATCTGTGTCATCATTATTAAATAATATATGGGGCTAATGTTTATTGCAATGCCTCATCATTGATAAATCGATGAAAGACTTGAAATATCAGCCTACTCTGACAGGGGCGGATCAAGCCCTGACTTGTAGGGGAGGGGGTGGCAGTATCTTGCAAAGACTTAGGAATATAGTCGTATCGTGAGAAATCTTAACCTACCCCACAGGCCGCAACATATTATCATGACACAGTGGCTGGGGTAGGGGGAAGTTACTGGTCGAGAAATCTGAAGCTATAATCTGATCCTTTCAGATAATATTAGGCTCTGTAACCATGCATGCACCAATCTATTCACAGATATTGCCGACGTAGATGTGTGCTGTAAATGATTCATGAAATTATCATCACTATCAATTTCATAAAATAATATGTGCTTGGCAGCAGTGTATATCTCAGTAACCGTATTCAGTTAAGTACTTTGTCGCAACTCGCATGTGGTTAATTTGTGCGATTTTAATCAAATCATCACCTTCCTATAGCCAAATGCAGTGATTATTTCAAGGATCGAGCTTTGTTTGCAATCAATAGTAAGGGTTATTACTTATTTGAACATCGAATCATACGTTATGTCGAAGGTTGGCAGCAATACTATAGAATTACGCGAATTCATCGACGAGCTCACAGCAACGTTCGTATAGTATTCATTCACTTCTATGGTAGTCGCAAGCCGCAACCCTTTGTGTGGCAGCGACGACAAAACAGAGCGAGAGTATAGTGCGAAGAATTTCGCAAGTCTCTTTACTGAGCTGTGAACTCGGGCAACTTCCCTTACTTCGTACTGGATACACTTTCCAGGCCACACCTATGGTCGGATCGCGATGAAACCTATATTTTCGGAAACTTCACACTCCTGAAAACCAATTGGACAATTTTCAATTCGACAAATTCGCCCGTCAATTACTTACAAGCTTTTTAAAACAACCCTGTTTTGCCGGTACATAGAAAGATTTCAATTCCAGCTAAGAAATTACCTTTTACTAGATACACTTTCCAGGCCACCCGGTTTCTGATCGCGACGAAACAAATATCTACGGAATCGTCACACTTTCGACAACCAATTGAATACATAAGAATCTCTAAATATCTCCTGGAAATCCAAAGATGTTAAATTCAATTAAACTCAACAACCATCAAAGAACGACCATGCTAGTATTGTCCTGCAAACTCCCGACTGTGCCCTGTCAATCATTCGATGCTCAGATCATCTTGCCCGGGTCGTGTGGATGTTTTACAAGGTTTTCGCGTGCTAAAAATGTGAGAAATAGGTAGTCGCTACCTGAAATTGACGATCTGATACAAAGAATGAATGGTTTTGGATCAATATTCAATCCAGTTATAGTACACGGTTTAATGTATTTGCTGCAAATATATATAATATATCAGTAGAATTGATATCTGAAATATTTCTTGAACACAAAATGATTCCACGTGATAGACTCAGTGCCGTTTATACCCAGAGTGGTTGTTTCTTTATTGTCCATAGATTATAAAAATAATATATCGCCTAGGTTATAATATATCGCGCTGAGGTTTTAGGGGCGCCGGCCATGTTGTTTTTATTTTTATTTTTTTATAAACACTGTAAATTGCGATGTCTTGTGCACAGTGAACAGCGCATAATATAAGCAACAATACCTCTGAAATCTTAATCTTCGTTTATGTGCCCATGACTTTTATATACCTTGATTCACGCGAGGAATTTGATCGGCGAGAGTTATCCACTCGTGGAAGTGGAACTATTATTCGCTTTTTTCCTGTTGTCAATAATTGTTGGGAAACACATTGAGAATGGAGCACTCCAGTGCGCCTTCGTTAGCGCTGCTAACAAGCTGGGTACGCAGGCACCCTGCGCGTTTTTCGGCGATTTTCTTTATTTGAGCATTTGGAAGTTCCGATAGTAAAACAATGGGCGTTACTAGAGCTGAAAATAAAACAAAGTCGAAGTGGGCGGATCACTTCGCCAGAAAGTGGCGTTCAGACCCTTTTTTTCCACCGTCTGAGGGTCACATCGTTGAAGTTATCATTTCAATATTTTAATAGGTTGTAAACAAAAGATGTGAAATTGGGTAACCATGGCCCTTTTTTTCGAAAATTTCCCCCCGGAACGCTAGAACCACCCCGAAACTATTCATTTTTGACCTTCTTTAGAGCCATGTACACGAAAGAGCAATAGAAAATTCGAAAAAAGGGCCATGGTTACCCAATTTCACATCTTTTGTCTACCACATACTGAAATGTTGAAATTATTACTTCAACGATGTGACCCTCAAACGGTGGAAAAAATGGGTCTGTTTCAAAATTTTCCATGTTCAATTTTTAACTTTGTACACCCTACGACTGCTTCTCGACAAAATATGAGACGTTGTTGACACTCCGTGCTTCTCGTTAACGCGCTCGCTGGAGTAATGAAAGGAAGGGATTAGCTAATTGTAATTAAACATTTCTATCTTGCATTCGCCTAGATTATTTCTCAGAAAGGATTTAAAAACACGTTTTGGAAGGTGGGTTCCTACTAGACATTGGCTTTTAAAAATAAGTAAATGTCAAAATTATTGATTTGATCCACTGATTTGATCCAATCAATATAAATGATCATTATAATTATTTATTGAAGCGATAATAGCCGCAAAATAATTTACAGGTTTACACTTCTATAAACCCAATTATTTGTTCAGTCGATCATTCATATAGGTAATCGGTAATAATAGTAAAACGTTTTTACGACATTAAACTGCAATTTTATATAATTTACATTCTGTAACAGTATTGTAACAAGAACAAAGCCGAGTGTGGGTGCGTGTCCAGGACGCCAGTCCCGGAACACTAGACGACTGTCTTTATAGACACAACGCAAGTCCAACCAATTTCTTTGATAGAAAACAGATTTTGTGTGTGTGTGTGTGTGCGTGTGTGTGTAAAGACGAACACGTATACACCGAGCCCAATGCAGTCGACATTCACTAACGATTTATGGGTCTTTTCCTCAATATTCGTTATGTTCCTCCGCCAGTCGATTACAGCTGTCCGATATTCGTGCATCGTGAAATCGTGAAACAATAGCATGCAATTTTGAATAACTTTCTATTACGAAAATGATAAATACAAAAATAAATTGCCGCAAACTGGACAGAATCGATACAAATATACTTATTGTTTTGGAAAATGAACCCACATGTAGCCGAGAGATTCACGGTATCAAACGCAAGGAAAAGACAATTTGTTGCAATATGTAAGTTCCATACCTCTCTTCCAACTTCCAAGCAAAGATTACTTCTCTACCATTACATGGTCATCGAAACATAAATCGGACATAAGTGGACCACCTTATTATAAATTAGAAAATAAAGAATATGATAGCTGGTATTTAGTAAAAAATTGTGACTATGATGCTGATAATGTGTGATGATAAACAATGTGTGATAAACAATAATGAGATAATGATGCGAGAGCCAGCCGAAAGCATTGCACAGTTGTCATGTCCATGTGGACCACTCTGCTGCCGCAGCTATCCACATAAGTTACAACACGTGACCGCCAGTTCTATAATTTTTGTACTAAAATTCCGTTCGAAAAAACCATGTCAATGATTACTCACAAACACAATCGATTCCATTGACTACCTATTGCTAAATGCATTGATATTATAGATTTTTTTTGAGATTCTTATCTTATTCTCATTAGGAAAACTAGTGAAAACAAGCAGGCAGGCGCATGAACAAATTTCCGTTTAGGAACCGCAAGAATGACGTTAGAAGTTCGATTCAAGCTGCTCCACGATCCATTCGGCATAACAAATGTAATGATGTCAGCTTAAATTAGAAATATATCAATCAATACTCTTTTTGCTGAAAGATATCGCTTTTGCAACTAATATTGTTCCCGGAAAGCAATGCTATCTGAAGCTTAGGAGATTACGAAAGGAGTGTAAGCATTCATGCGATAAAAGTATAAGACCCAAGTAGTTGATTATTTGAGTCAACTCTTCAAAAAATAAACAATCTAAAGTGCTCCGGAACCAGCCAGATCATGCACAGCAGCAAGCACAATGCCTAGGTTATATCAAAATGTTATTATTGTTTACTATATATATTTTGGGTTACTGTAACCTGTAATATAAAGGTGCCAATCAAGTGCCAATCTATGCCAGTCCGTAGTATAATTTCACTTACGAAATCGACGCATCTTTCAAAATTGGTTCCTTAGGCTTTACTGATTAGCATTGGCAGCTTATAGGGGCGCCACGAAAAAAACTGCCTACTAGCGCATATTGTCGAAGTCCGGCCCAGGATAGACTTAATCAGGCGTCATACCGTCGCCATAGCATCGAACAATAAGAAGTACACATGCAATATTATTCGTTACTGGCTAGCAGTTTTAAAATGTTACATAATAATTAATAATAACAATTTCTGGAATTGCTATTCCAGCTAATATCTGGAATTGTCATTTATAAATGAGATTATTACATGGTTTTCATTTGAAGCATTTCGTAGCGGTCTGCACTTGCTGATAAACATCAACTTGCAATCTCTTCCTTGCGATGATCGATTGAATTTACTTATCGATTCTTTGAATAACTCTTTCAAAGCTCTTGGCAGCATGGTCAACTCGCAAGACTAGCGCTTCCAAGCATTATGGCCCCATGTATTGGGCACCAGATTGCCCCCTGGGGCCCATATCAAAATGCCCCCTGGGGCCCATATCAGCCTGTCCCCATCCCCTACTACGTATCGCCATGGGCATCTTACCAGGTGGGTACAGCCCCAAGGATGCAGTGGGGATTCCATCCACCCCCACCCCCGCAATAATAATGTTAATAATAATGTGTTTGGAAGGAGGGAAAATCGGGAAAAGTGTGGAACCAAACGGGATATGAACCTGGAACCTCCTGCTTGCCGAGCAGGTGCTCAACAAACCATGAGCTCTTTGGGCCAATATATTATCGGGCACAGAGCTCAGTTGGCAGAGCACTTGCCCGGCAAGCAGGAGGCCCCGGGTTCTTATCCCGGTTCGGTTCCACACTTTTCCAGCTTCGCCTTCCTTCCTATAATTTGCCTACTGGTATCAGTCTCTTATGTTTTTAATATTAATTTGGTAGTTAGTTAAATAGCCTTAATTTGCCTGCATACTAGGTTCTTTCTTACACCGCTAAAGGTTGGCAGTTTCTTTTTGGTTATCTTTATTTCTGATATTATGTGAACTGCATTTCAATATTTGTATCGATACCTTCCTTTGTTTAATTAAATGCAGATGAAGTGGTGCATGAGGCAGATGTAGTAGTACCTAGTAGATCTTTATTGAAGCTGTAGAGCTATTTTGAGCATACTCATTTACTGTTACATACACAGTCACATAGATGTTACATACAGTTAAGATATTTTATGAAAACGAAACATAAATATTTTGATTATTAAACATAAATAATTGAATTTTTAAATAAAATAACATGTAACATCATAATTAAATAAAGGTAATACAATGAGATAATTTATATATGTAATTGCTAAATAATATATATCCTTAGTACCTACCTAATCCTAAGTTCCATCCCATCACATTAATTCTATCCCAGAACCCTGCATTTAGCTCGCCAAGAGGATAGGATCTCCACGCAATACTTTTAATAATTTTTAGCGTGCATTGCCCGAAATGGCGGATATATTAGTTGCTTCTTTACATTCATTAGAACGCCTGTTATATAACTTTAAACCTTTTGAATAAATTGTGTTGTTGCCGAAAGTAGTGTAGGCCCAAAGTACCTTCATTTCTCAGTTTCATGAATCATGTGAAGACTTGTCAAGACGTTAGGTATTTTTTCGATCAGGTACCTAGGTATAGGGGTAAAGCCATTTGTTATTTTAAAAATGAAAGTTAATGTATTTAGGAGAATTCTCTGCTTATCAGAAATCCTGCAGGGTGCAGACCTTATTTTATCAAAATAAGTGGTTTTGCCAACCAAAAGTATACTTATCATTGTTTTATTCTGGACTTTTTGCATTTTATTTCTGCATTTTGTGTTAGGAGAAATATAATTGAACTACAATAGTGAAAGTGAGGGGATATTATTGCTTGATATTCTTGAATTTTTTATGCTGCATAACACCTATCATAAATACAATTCGATATGCAGTCTGGGTATCTCCATAACCATTTCACTGCTATGCCTGCGTATACGCGTTTTGACATCCCGCCATGCATTTGAATTTTACATGAGCACCAGATGTGTGCTAGAGACTTGAAATTTCGCGCACTCTATTAGCAAAAAATAGCACTACCATAACTCAAATATCGACCGTATCGACCGCCACCTGCTAGCCGCTTTAGTACTGTAAATGAAAAAATGATTGTGGACTACTGGCGCGTCAAGCACTCTAAAGAAGGGCAGAGGGGGGAGGGGGGGGGGGGGGGGGAGGGCATCGGGGTTATTCAAAGGAATGCGGGTGTAGGGGCTGGGGGCCAGTCTAATATTGCTGGGTGCAAAGATTTATTGCTTTCCAAAATTATACACAAAAAAAAAGTTGCAACATAAAACGGAGTTAAGGATTAATAATAGGTAGATAAACGGGCATTACGTGGGTTTAAGCTAATCTTAACCACGAGCTCGCAACTTTATGTAGGGTGCAAGTCCTAATAGACAAGATAAACAATAGGTTTTACACAGTGGCCACGGGCTGGAGTTAGGGGATGGGGAAACTTTTGGGGCTATCAGGGTAATTTAGTTTGACCCTGTGGCTATCATCCCTCAGAGTTTCATCGAGGTACTACCCCAACACTTTTTCTCAAATAAATCATTTAGATGTAACCGAATATATTTTTAGACAATTTTTTTTACAAAGTGGCCACGGGCTGGAGTTAGGGAATAGGGAAACTTTTGGGGCTACCGGGGTAATTAAGTTTGACCCTGTGGCTATCATCCCTGAGAGTTTCATTGAGGTACTACCCCAACACTTTTTCACAAATAAATCATAGAGATGTCACCGTAATATTGCTTTTTATAATATTTTTCCACAAAGTGACCACGGGCTGGAGTTAGGGGATGGGGAAACTTTTGGGGCTATCGGGGTAATTAAGTTTTACCCTGTGGCTATCATCCCTGAGAGTTTCATCGAGGTACTACCTCAACACTTTTTCTCAAATAAATCATTTAGATGTAACCGATTATATTTTTAGACAATTTTTTTTACAAAGTGGCCACGGGCTGGAGTTAGGGGATGGGGAAACTTTTGGGGCTACCGGGGTAATTTAGTTTGACCTTGTGGCTATCATCTTTGAGAGTTTCATCGTGGTACTACCCCAACACTTTTTCACAAATAAATCATAGAGATGTCACCGTAATATTGCTTTTTATAATATTTTTCCACAAAGTGACCACGGGCTGGAGTTAGGGGATGGGGAAACTTTTGGGGCTATCAGGGTAATTAAGTTTGACCCTTTGGCTATTATCCCTGAGAGTTTCATTGAGGTACTACCCCAACACTTTTTCACAAATAAATCATTTAGATGTAACCGAATATATTTTTAGACAATTTTTTTTACAAAGTGGCCACGGGCTGGAGTTAGGGAATGGGGAAACTTTTGGGGCTACCAGGGTAATTAAGTTTTACCCTGTGGCTATCATCCCTGAGAGTTTCATCGAGGTACTACCCCAACACTTTTTCTCAAATAAATCATTTAGATGTAACCGAATATATTTTTAGACAATTTTTTTTACAAAGTGGCCACGGGCTGGAGTTAGGGGATGGGGAAACTTTTAGGGCTATCAAAGAAATTTAGTTTCACCCTGTGGCTATCATCCCTGAGAGTTTCATCGAGGTACTACCCCAACACTTTTTCACAAATAAATCATTTAGATGTAACCGAATATATTTTTAGACAATTTTTTTTACAAAGTGGCCACGGGCTGGAGTTAGGGAATGGGGAAACTTTTGGGGCTACCGGGGTAATTAAGTTTTACCCTGTGGCTATCATCCCTGAGAGTTTCATCGAGGTACTACCCCAACACTTTTTCTCAAATAAATCATTTAGATGTAACCGATTATATTTTTAGACAATTTTTCTTACAAAGTGGCCACGGGCTGGAGATAGGGGATGGGGAAACTTTTGAGGTTACCGGGGTAATTTAGTTTGACCCTGTGGCTATCATCCCTGAGAGTTTCATCGAGGTACTACCCCAACACTTTTTCACAAATAAATCATATAGTTGTAACCGTTATATTGCTCTTTATAATATTTTTTCACAAAGTGGCCTCGGGCTGGAGTTAGGGGATGGGGAATCTTTTGGGGCTATCAGGGTAGTTAAGTTTGACTCTGTGGCTATCATCCCTGAGAGTTTCATCGAGGTACTACCCCAACACTTTTTCACAAATAAATCATTTAGATGTAACCGAATATATTTTTAGACAATTTTTTTTACAAAGTGGCCACGGGCTGGAGTTAGGGAATGGGGAAACTTTTGGGGCTACCGGGGTAATTAAGTTTTACCCTGTGGCTATCATCCCTGAGAGTTTCATCGAGGTACTACCCCAACACTTTTTCTCAAATAAATCATTTAGCTGTAACCGATTATATTTTTAGACAATTTTTCTTACAAAGTGGCCACGGGCTGGAGATAGGGGATGGGGAAACTTTTGAGGTTACCGGGGTAATTTAGTTTGACCCTGTGGCTATCATCCCTGAGAGTTTCATCGAGGTACTACCCCAACACTTTTTCACAAATAAATCATATAGTTGTAACCGTTATATTGCTCTTTATAATATTTTTTCACAAAGTGGCCTCGGGCTGGAGTTAGGGGATGGGGAATCTTTTGGGGCTATCAGGGTAGTTAAGTTTGACTCTGTGGCTATCATCCCTGAGAGTTTCATTGAGGTACTACCCCAACACTTTTTCACAAATAAATCATAGAGATGTCACCGTAATATTGCTTTTTATAATATTTTCCCACAAGGTGACCACGGGCTGGAGTTAGGGGATGGGGAAACTTTTGGGGCTATCAGGGTAATTAAGTTTGACCCTTTGGCTATTATCCCTGAGAGTTTCATTGAGGTACTACCCCAACACTTTTTCACAAATAAATCATTTAGATGTAACCGAATATATTTTTAGACAATTTTTTTTACAAAGTGGCCACGGGCTGGAGTTAGGGAATGGGGAAACTTTTGGGGCTACCAGGGTTATTAATTTTTACCCTGTGGCTATCATCCCTGAGAGTTTCATCGAGGTACTACCCCAACACTTTTTCTCAAATAAATCATTAAGATGTAACCGAATATATTTTTAGACAATTTTTTTTACAAAGTGGCCACGGGCTGGAGTTAGGGGATAGGGAAACTTTTGGGGCTATCAGGGTAATTTAGTTTCACCCTGTGGCTATCATCCCTGAGAGTTTCATCGAGGTACTACCCCAACACTTTTTCACAAATAAATCATACAGAAGTTTCCGTGTTTAATTTTTTTGCAATTTTTCTTACAACGTGGCCACGGGCTGGAGTTAGGGGATGGGGAAACTTTTGAGGCTACCGGGGTAATTTAGTTTGACCCTGTGGCTATCATCCCTGAGAGTTTCATCGAGGTACTACCCCAACACTTTTTCACAAATAAATCATATAGTTGTAACCGTTATATTGCTTTTTATAATATTTTCCCACAAAGTGGCCACGGGCTGGAGTTAGCGGATGGGGAAACTTTTGGGGCTATCAGGGTAATTAAGTTTGTCCCTGTGGCTATCATCCCTGAGAGTTTCATCAAGGTACTACCCCAACACTTTTTCACAAATAAATCATTTAGATGTAACCGAATATATTTTTAGACAATTTTTTTTACAAAGTGGCCACGGGCTGGAGTTAGGGGATGGGGAAACTTTTGGGGCTATCAGGGTAATTTAGTTTCACCCTGTGGCTATCATCCCTGAGTGTTTAATCGAGGTGCTACCCCAACACTTTTTCACAAATAAATTATACTGAAGTTTCCGTGTTTAATTTTTTTGCAATTTTTCTTACAAAGTGGCCACGGGCTGGAGTTAGGGGATGGGGAAACTTTTGAGGCTACCGGGGTAATTTAGTTTGACCCTGTGGCTATCATCCCTGAGAGTTTCATTGAGGTACTACCCCAACACTTTTTCACAAATAAATCATAGAGATGTCACCGTAATATTGCTTTTTATAATATTTTTCCACATAGTGGCCACGGGCTGGAGTAAGGGGAAGGGGAAACTTTTGGGGCTACCGGGGTAATTAAGTTTGACCCTTTGGCTATTATCCCTGAGAGTTTCATTGAGGTACTACCCCAACACTTTTTCACAAATAAATCATTTAGATGTAACCGAATATATTTTTAGACAATTTTTTTTACAAAGTGGCCACGGGCTGGAGTTAGGGAATGGGGAAACTTTTGGGGCTACCAGGGTAATTAAGTTTTACCCTGTGGCTATCATCCCTGAGAGTTTCATCGAGGTACTACCCCAACACTTTTTCTCAAATAAATCATTTAGATGTAACCGAATATATTTTTAGACAATTTTTTTTACAAAGTGGCCACGGGCTGGAGTTAGGGGATGGGGAAACTTTTAGGGCTATCAAAGAAATTTAGTTTCACCCTGTGGCTATCATCCCTGAGAGTTTCATCGAGGTACTACCCCAACACTTTTTCACAAATAAATCATTTAGATGTAACCGAATATATTTTTAGACAATTTATTTTACAAAGTGGCCACGGGCTGGAGTTAGGGAATGGGGAAACTTTTGGGGCTACCGGGGTAATTAAGTTTTACCCTGTGGCTATCATCCCTGAGAGTTTCATCGAGGTACTACCCCAACACTTTTTCTCAAATAAATCATTTAGATGTAACCGATTATATTTTTAGACAATTTTTCTTACAAAGTGGCCACGGGCTGGAGATAGGGGATGGGGAAACTTTTGAGGTTACCGGGGTAATTTAGTTTGACCCTGTGGCTATCATCCCTGAGAGTTTCATCGAGGTACTACCCCAACACTTTTTCACAAATAAATCATATAGTTGTAACCGTTATATTGCTCTTTATAATATTTTTTCACAAAGTGGCCTCGGGCTGGAGTTAGGGGATGGGGAATCTTTTGGGGCTATCAGGGTAGTTAAGTTTGACTCTGTGGCTATCATCCCTAAAAGTTTCATCGAGGTACTACCCCAACACTTTTTCACAAATAAATCATTTAGATGTAACCGAATATATTTTTAGACAATTTTTTTTACAAAGTGGCCACGGGCTGGAGTTAGGGAATGGGGAAACTTTTGGGGCTACCGGGGTAATTAAGTTTTACCCTGTGGCTATCATCCCTGAGAGTTTCATCGAGGTACTACCCCAACACTTTTTCTCAAATAAATCATTTAGATGTAACCGATTATATTTTTAGACAATTTTTCTTACAAAGTGGCCACGGGCTGGAGATAGGGGATGGGGAAACTTTTGAGGTTACCGGGGTAATTTAGTTTGACCCTGTGGCTATCATCCCTAAAAGTTTCATCGAGGTACTACCCCAACACTTTTTCACAAATAAATCATATAGTTGTAACCGTTATATTGCTCTTTATAATATTTTTTCACAAAGTGGCCTCGGGCTGGAGTTAGGGGATGGGGAATCTTTTGGGGCTATCAGGGTAGTTAAGTTTGACTCTGTGGCTATCATCCCTGAGAGTTTCATTGAGGTACTACCCCAACACTTTTTCACAAATAAATCATAGAGATGTCACCGTAATATTGCTTTTTATAATATTTTTCCACAAGGTGACCACGGGCTGGAGTTAGGGGATGGGGAAACTTTTGGGGCTATCAGGGTAATTAAGTTTGACCCTTTGGCTATTATCCCTGAGAGTTTCATTGAGGTACTACCCCAACACTTTTTCACAAATAAATCATTTAGATGTAACCGAATATATTTTTAGACAATTTTTTTTACAAAGTGGCCACGGGCTGGAGTTAGGGAATGGGGAAACTTTTGGGGCTACCAGGGTTATTAATTTTTACCCTGTGGCTATCATCCCTGAGAGTTTCATCGAGGTACTACCCCAACACTTTTTCTCAAATAAATCATTTAGATGTAACCGAATATATTTTTAGACAATTTTTTTTACAAAGTGGCCACGGGCTGGAGTTAGGGGATGGGGAAACTTTTGGGGCTATCAGGGTAATTTAGTTTCACCCTCTGGCTATCATCCCTGAGAGTTTCATCGAGGTACTACCCCAACACTTTTTCACAAATAAATCATACAGAAGTTTCCGTGTTTAATTTTTTTGCAATTTTTCTTACAACGTGGCCACGGGCTGGAGTTAGGGGATGGGGAAACTTTTGAGGCTACCGGGGTAATTTAGTTTGACCCTGTGGCTATCATCCCTGAGAGTTTCATCGAGGTACTACCCCAACACTTTTTCACAAATAAATCATATAGTTGTAACCGTTATATTGCTTTTTATAATATTTTCCCACAAAGTGGCCACGGGCTGGAGTTAGCGGATGGGGAAACTTTTGGGGCTATCAGGGTAATTAAGTTTGTCCCTGTGGCTATCATCCCTGAGAGTTTCATCAAGGTACTACCCCAACACTTTTTCACAAATAAATCATTTAGATGTAACCGAATATATTTTTAGACAATTTTTTTTACAAAGTGGCCACGGGCTGGAGTTAGGGGATGGGGAAACTTTTGGGGCTATCAGGGTAATTTAGTTTCACCCTGTGGCTATCATCCCTGAGTGTTTAATCGAGGTGCTACCCCAACACTTTTTCACAAATAAATTATACAGAAGTTTCCGTGTTTAATTTTTTTGCAATTTTTCTTACAAAGTGGCCACGGGCTGGAGTTAGGGGATGGGGAAACTTTTGAGGCTACCGGGGTAATTTAGTTTGACCCTGTGGCTATCATCCCTGAGAGTTTCATTGAGGTACTACCCCAACACTTTTTCACAAATAAATCATAGAGATGTCACCGTAATATTGCTTTTTATAATATTTTTCCACAAAGTGACCACGGGCTGGAGTTAGGGGATGGGGAAACTTTTGGGGCTATCAGGGTAATTAAGTTTGACCCTTTGGCTATTATCCCTGAGAGTTTCATTGAGGTACTACCCCAACACTTTTTCACAAATAAATCATTTAGATGTAACCGAATATATTTTTAGACAATTTTTTTTACAAAGTGGCCACGGGCTGGAGTTAGGGAATGGGGAAACTTTTGGGGCTACCAGGGTAATTAAGTTTTACCCTGTGGCTATCATCCCTGAGAGTTTCATCGAGGTACTACCCCAACACTTTTTCTCAAATAAATCATTTAGATGTAACCGAATATATTTTTAGACAATTTTTTTTACAAAGTGGCCACGGGCTGGAGTTAGGGGATGGGGAAACTTTTAGGGCTATCAAAGAAATTTAGTTTGACCCTGTGGCTATCATCCCTGAGAGTTTCATCGAGGTACTACCCCAACACTTTTTCACAAATAAATCATATAGTTGTAACCGTTATATTGCTCTTTATAATATTTTTTCACAAAGTGGCCTCGGGCTGGAGTTAGGGGATGGGGAATCTTTTGGGGCTATCAGGGTAGTTAAGTTTGACTCTGTGGCTATCATCCCTGAGAGTTTCATCGAGGTACTACCCCAACACTTTTTCACAAATAAATCATTTAGATGTAACCGAATATATTTTTAGACAATTTTTTTTACAAAGTGGCCACGGGCTGGAGTTAGGGAATGGGGAAACTTTTGGGGCTACCGGGGTAATTAAGTTTTACCCTGTGGCTATCATCCCTGAGAGTTTCATCGAGGTACTACCCCAACACTTTTTCTCAAATAAATCATTTAGATGTAACCGATTATATTTTTAGACAATTTTTCTTACAAAGTGGCCACGGGCTGGAGATAGGGGATGGGGAAACTTTTGAGGTTACCGGGGTAATTTAGTTTGACCCTGTGGCTATCATCCCTGAGAGTTTCATCGAGGTACTACCCCAACACTTTTTCACAAATAAATCATATAGTTGTAACCGTTATATTGCTCTTTATAATATTTTTTCACAAAGTGGCCTCGGGCTGGAGTTAGGGGATGGGGAATCTTTTGGGGCTATCAGGGTAGTTAAGTTTGACTCTGTGGCTATCATCCCTGAGAGTTTCATTGAGGTACTACCCCAACACTTTTTCACAAATAAATCATAGAGATGTCACCGTAATATTGCTTTTTATAATATTTTCCCACAAGGTGACCACGGGCTGGAGTTAGGGGATGGGGAAACTTTTGGGGCTATCAGGGTAATTAAGTTTGACCCTTTGGCTATTATCCCTGAGAGTTTCATTGAGGTACTACCCCAACACTTTTTCACAAATAAATCATTTAGATGTAACCGAATATATTTTTAGACAATTTTTTTTACAAAGTGGCCACGGGCTGGAGTTAGGGAATGGGGAAACTTTTGGGGCTACCAGGGTTATTAATTTTAACCCTGTGGCTATCATCCCTGAGAGTTTCATCGAGGTACTACCCCAACACTTTTTCTCAAATAAATCATTTAGATGTAACCGAATATATTTTTAGACAATTTTTTTTACAAAGTGGCCACGGGCTGGAGTTAGGGGATAGGGAAACTTTTGGGGCTATCAGGGTAATTTAGTTTCACCCTGTGGCTATCATCCCTGAGAGTTTCATCGAGGTACTACCCCAACACTTTTTCACAAATAAATCATACAGAAGTTTCCGTGTTTAATTTTTTTGCAATTTTTCTTACAACGTGGCCACGGGCTGGAGTTAGGGGATGGGGAAACTTTTGAGGCTACCGGGGTAATTTAGTTTGACCCTGTGGCTATCATCCCTGAGAGTTTCATCGAGGTACTACCCCAACACTTTTTCACAAATAAATCATATAGTTGTAACCGTTATATTGCTTTTTATAATATTTTCCCACAAAGTGGCCACGGGCTGGAGTTAGCGGATGGGGAAACTTTTGGGGCTATCAGGGTAATTAAGTTTGTCCCTGTGGCTATCATCCCTGAGAGTTTCATCAAGGTACTACCCCAACACTTTTTCACAAATAAATCATTTAGATGTAACCGAATATATTTTTAGACAATTTTTTTTACAAAGTGGCCACGGGCTGGAGTTAGGGGATGGGGAAACTTTTGGGGCTATCAGGGTAATTTAGTTTCACCCTGTGGCTATCATCCCTGAGTGTTTAATCGAGGTGCTACCCCAACACTTTTTCACAAATAAATTATACAGAAGTTTCCGTGTTTAATTTTTTTGCAATTTTTCTTACAAAGTGGCCACGGGCTGGAGTTAGGGGATGGGGAAACTTTTGAGGCTACCGGGGTAATTTAGTTTGACCCTGTGGCTATCATCCCTGAGAGTTTCATTGAGGTACTACCCCAACACTTTTTCACAAATAAATCATAGAGATGTCACCGTAATATTGCTTTTTATAATATTTTTCCACATAGTGGCCACGGGCTGGAGTTAGGGGATGGGGAAACTTTTGGGGCTACCGGGGTAATTAAGTTTGACCCTTTGGCTATTATCCCTGAGAGTTTCATTGAGGTACTACCCCAACACTTTTTCACAAATAAATCATTTAGATGTAACCGAATATATTTTTAGACAATTTTTTTTACAAAGTGGCCACGGGCTGGAGTTAGGGAATGGGGAAACTTTTGGGGCTACCAGGGTAATTAAGTTTTACCCTGTGGCTATCATCCCTGAGAGTTTCATCGAGGTACTACCCCAACACTTTTTCTCAAATAAATCATTTAGATGTAACCGAATATATTTTTAGACAATTTTTTTTACAAAGTGGCCACGGGCTGGAGTTAGGGGATGGGGAAACTTTTAGGGCTATCAAAGAAATTTAGTTTCACCCTGTGGCTATCATCCCTGAGAGTTTCATCGAGGTACTACCCCAACACTTTTTCACAAATAAATCATTTAGATGTAACCGAATATATTTTTAGACAATTTTTTTTACAAAGTGGCCACGGGCTGGAGTTAGGGAATGGGGAAACTTTTGGGGCTACCGGGGTAATTAAGTTTTACCCTGTGGCTATCATCCCTGAGAGTTTCATCGAGGTACTACCCCAACACTTTTTCTCAAATAAATCATTTAGATGTAACCGATTATATTTTTAGACAATTTTTCTTACAAAGTGGCCACGGGCTGGAGATAGGGGATGGGGAAACTTTTGAGGTTACCGGGGTAATTTAGTTTGACCCTGTGGCTATCATCCCTGAGAGTTTCATCGAGGTACTACCCCAACACTTTTTCACAAATAAATCATATAGTTGTAACCGTTATATTGCTCTTTATAATATTTTTTCACAAAGTGGCCTCGGGCTGGAGTTAGGGGATGGGGAATCTTTTGGGGCTATCAGGGTAGTTAAGTTTGACTCTGTGGCTATCATCCCTGAGAGTTTCATCGAGGTACTACCCCAACACTTTTTCACAAATAAATCATTTAGATGTAACCGAATATATTTTTAGACAATTTTTTTTACAAAGTGGCCACGGGCTGGAGTTAGGGAATGGGGAAACTTTTGGGGCTACCGGGGTAATTAAGTTTTACCCTGTGGCTATCATCCCTGAGAGTTTCATCGAGGTACTACCCCAACCCTTTTTTCAAATAAATCATTTAGATGTAACCGATTATATTTTTAGACAATTTTTCTTACAAAGTGGCCACGGGCTGGAGATAGGGGATGGGGAAACTTTTGAGGTTACCGGGGTAATTTAGTTTGACCCTGTGGCTATCATCCCTGAGAGTTTCATCGAGGTACTACCCCAACACTTTTTCACAAATAAATCATATAGTTGTAACCGTTATATTGCTCTTTATAATATTTTTTCACAAAGTGGCCTCGGGCTGGAGTTAGGGGATGGGGAATCTTTTGGGGCTATCAGGGTAGTTAAGTTTGACTCTGTGGCTATCATCCCTGAGAGTTTCATTGAGGTACTACCCCAACACTTTTTCACAAATAAATCATAGAGATGTCACCGTAATATTGCTTTTTATAATATTTTTCCACAAGGTGACCACGGGCTGGAGTTAGGGGATGGGGAAACTTTTGGGGCTATCAGGGTAATTAAGTTTGACCCTTTGGCTATTATCCCTGAGAGTTTCATTGAGGTACTACCCCAACACTTTTTCACAAATAAATCATTTAGATGTAACCGAATATATTTTTAGACAATTTTTTTTACAAAGTGGCCACGGGCTGGAGTTAGGGAATGGTGAAACTTTTGGGGCTACCAGGGTTATTAATTTTTACCCTGTGGCTATCATCCCTGAGAGTTTCATCGAGGTACTACCCCAACACTTTTTCTCAAATAAATCATTTAGATGTAACCGAATATATTTTTAGACAATTTTTTTTACAAAGTGGCCACGGGCTGGAGTTAGGGGATGGGGAAACTTTTAAGGCTATCAGGGTAATTTAGTTTCACCCTGTGGCTATCATCCCTGAGAGTTTCATCGAGGTACTACCCCAACACTTTTTCACAAATAAATCATACAGAAGTTTCCGTGTTTAATTTTTTTGCAATTTTTCTTACAACGTGGCCACGGGCTGGAGTTAGGGGATGGGGAAACTTTTGAGGCTACCGGGGTAATTTAGTTTGACCCTGTGGCTATCATCCCTGAGAGTTTCATCGAGGTACTACCCCAACACTTTTTCACAAATAAATCATATAGTTGTAACCGTTATATTGCTTTTTATAATATTTTCCCACAAAGTGGCCACGGGCTGGAGTTAGCGGATGGGGAAACTTTTGGGGCTATCAGGGTAATTAAGTTTGTCCCTGTGGCTATCATCCCTGAGAGTTTCATCAAGGTACTACCCCAACACTTTTTCACAAATAAATCATTTAGATGTAACCGAATATATTTTTAGACAATTTTTTTTACAAAGTGGCCACGGGCTGGAGTTAGGGGATGGGGAAACTTTTGGGGCTATCAGGGTAATTTAGTTTCACCCTGTGGCTATCATCCCTGAGTGTTTAATCGAGGTGCTACCCCAACACTTTTTCACAAATAAATTATACTGAAGTTTCCGTGTTTAATTTTTTTGCAATTTTTCTTACAAAGTGGCCACGGGCTGGAGTTAGGGGATGGGGAAACTTTTGAGGCTACCGGGGTAATTTAGTTTGACCCTGTGGCTATCATCCCTGAGAGTTTCATTGAGGTACTACCCCAACACTTTTTCACAAATAAATCATAGAGATGTCACCGTAATATTGCTTTTTATAATATTTTTCCACAAAGTGACCACGGGCTGGAGTTAGGGGATGGGGAAACTTTTGGGGCTATCAGGGTAATTAAGTTTGACCCTTTGGCTATTATCCCTGAGAGTTTCATTGAGGTACTACCCCAACACTTTTTCACAAATAAATCATTTAGATGTAACCGAATATATTTTTAGACAATTTTTTTTACAAAGTGGCCACGGGCTGGAGTTAGGGGATGGGGAAACTTTTGGGGCTAACAGGGTAATTAAGTTTTACCCTGTGGCTATCATCCCTGAGAGTTTCATCGAGGTACTACCCCAACACTTTTTCTCAAATAAATCATTTAGATGTAACCGAATATATTTTTAGACAATTTTTTTTACAAAGTGGCCACGGGCTGGAGTTAGGGGATGGGGAAACTTTTAGGGCTATCAAAGAAATTTAGTTTGACCCTGTGGCTATCATCCCTGAGAGTTTCATCGAGGTACTACCCCAACACTTTTTCACAAATAAATCATATAGTTGTAACCGTTATATTGCTCTTTATAATATTTTTTCACAAAGTGGCCTCGGGCTGGAGTTAGGGGATGGGGAATCTTTTGGGGCTATCAGGGTAGTTAAGTTTGACTCTGTGGCTATCATCCCTGAGAGTTTCATCGAGGTACTACCCCAACACTTTTTCACAAATAAATCATTTAGATGTAACCGAATATATTTTTAGACAATTTTTTTTACAAAGTGGCCACGGGCTGGAGTTAGGGAATGGGGAAACTTTTGGGGCTACCGGGGTAATTAAGTTTTACCCTGTGGCTATCATCCCTGAGAGTTTCATCGAGGTACTACCCCAACACTTTTTCTCAAATAAATCATTTAGATGTAACCGATTATATTTTTAGACAATTTTTCTTACAAAGTGGCCACGGGCTGGAGATAGGGGATGGGGAAACTTTTGAGGTTACCGGGGTAATTTAGTTTGACCCTGTGGCTATCATCCCTGAGAGTTTCATCGAGGTACTACCCCAACACTTTTTCACAAATAAATCATATAGTTGTAACCGTTATATTGCTCTTTATAATATTTTTTCACAAAGTGGCCTCGGGCTGGAGTTAGGGGATGGGGAATCTTTTGGGGCTATCAGGGTAGTTAAGTTTGACTCTGTGGCTATCATCCCTGAGAGTTTCATTGAGGTACTACCCCAACACTTTTTCACAAATAAATCATAGAGATGTCACCGTAATATTGCTTTTTATAATATTTTTCCACAAGGTGACCACGGGCTGGAGTTAGGGGATGGGGAAACTTTTGGGGCTATCAGGGTAATTAAGTTTGACCCTTTGGCTATTATCCCTGAGAGTTTCATTGAGGTACTACCCCAACACTTTTTCACAAATAAATCATTTAGATGTAACCGAATATATTTTTAGACAATTTTTTTTACAAAGTGGCCACGGGCTGGAGTTAGGGAATGGGGAAACTTTTGGGGCTACCAGGGTTATTAATTTTTACCCTGTGGCTATCATCCCTGAGAGTTTCATCGAGGTACTACCCCAACACTTTTTCTCAAATAAATCATTTAGATGTAACCGAATATATTTTTAGACAATTTTTTTTACAAAGTGGCCACGGGCTGGAGTTAGGGGATGGGGAAACTTTTGGGGCTATCAGGGTAATTTAGTTTCACCCTGTGGCTATCATCCCTGAGAGTTTCATCGAGGTACTACCCCAACACTTTTTCACAAATAAATCATACAGAAGTTTCCGTGTTTAATTTTTTTGCAATTTTTCTTACAACGTGGCCACGGGCTGTAGTTAGGGGATGGGGAAACTTTTGAGGCTACCGGGGTAATTTAGTTTGACCCTGTGGCTATCATCCCTGAGAGTTTCATCGAGGTACTACCCCAACACTTTTTCACAAATAAATCATATAGTTGTAACCGTTATATTGCTTTTTATAATATTTTCCCACAAAGTGGCCACGGGCTGGAGTTAGCGGATGGGGAAACTTTTGGGGCTATCAGGGTAATTAAGTTTGTCCCTGTGGCTATCATCCCTGAGAGTTTCATCAAGGTAATACCCCAACACTTTTTCACAAATAAATCATTTAGATGTAACCGAATATATTTTTAATCAATTTTTTTTACAAAGTGGCCACGGGCTGGAGTTAGGGGATGGGGAAACTTTTGGGGCTATCAGGGTAATTTAGTTTCACCCTGTGGCTATTATCCCTGAGTGTTTAATCGAGGTGCTACCCCAACACTTTTTCACAAATAAATTATACAGAAGTTTCCGTGTTTAATTTTTTTGCAATTTTTCTTACAAAGTGGCCACGGGCTGGAGTTAGGGGATGGGGAAACTTTTGAGGCTACCGGGGTAATTTAGTTTGACCCTGTGGCTATCATCCCTGAGAGTTTCATTGAGGTACTACCCCAACACTTTTTCACAAATAAATCATAGAGATGTCACCGTAATATTGCTTTTTATAATATTTTTCCACAAAGTGACCACGGGCTGGAGTTAGGGGATGGGGAAACTTTTGGGGCTATCAGGGTAATTAAGTTTGACCCTTTGGCTATTATCCCTGAGAGTTTCATTGAGGTACTACCCCAACACTTTTTCACAAATAAATCATTTAGATGTAACCGAATATATTTTTAGACAATTTTTTTTACAAAGTGGCCACGGGCTGGAGTTAGGGAATGGGGAAACTTTTGGGGCTACCAGGGTAATTAAGTTTTACCCTGTGGCTATCATCCCTGAGAGTTTCATCGAGGTACTACCCCAACACTTTTTCTCAAATAAATCATTTAGATGTAACCGAATATATTTTTAGACAATTTTTTTTACAAAGTGGCCACGGGCTGGAGTTAGGGGATGGGGAAACTTTTAGGGCTATCAAAGAAATTTAGTTTCACCCTGTGGCTATCATCCCTGAGAGTTTCATCGAGGTACTACCCCAACACTTTTTCACAAATAAATCATTTAGATGTAACCGAATATATTTTTAGACAATTTTTTTTACAAAGTGGCCACGGGCTGGAGTTAGGGAATGGGGAAACTTTTGGGGCTACCGGGGTAATTAAGTTTTACCCTGTGGCTATCATCCCTGAGAGTTTCATTGAGGTACTACCCCAACACTTTTTCTCAAATAAATCATTTAGATGTAACCGATTATATTTTTAGACAATTTTTCTTACAAAGTGGCCACGGGCTGGAGATAGGGGATGGGGAAACTTTTGAGGTTACCGGGGTAATTTAGTTTGACCCTGTGGCTATCATCCCTGAGAGTTTCATCGAGGTACTACCCCAACACTTTTTCACAAATAAATCATATAGTTGTAACCGTTATATTGCTCTTTATAATATTTTTTCACAAAGTGGCCTCGGGCTGGAGTTAGGGGATGGGGAATCTTTTGGGGCTATCAGGGTAGTTAAGTTTGACTCTGTGGCTATCATCCCTGAGAGTTTCATCGAGGTACTACCCCAACACTTTTTCACAAATAAATCATTTAGATGTAACCGAATATATTTTTAGACAATTTTTTTTACAAAGTGGCCACGGGCTGGAGTTAGGGAATGGGGAAACTTTTGGGGCTACCGGGGTAATTAAGTTTTACCCTGTGGCTATCATCCCTGAGAGTTTCATCGAGGTACTACCCCAACCCTTTTTTCAAATAAATCATTTAGATGTAACCGATTATATTTTTAGACAATTTTTCTTACAAAGTGGCCACGGGCTGGAGATAGGGGATGGGGAAACTTTTGAGGTTACCGGGGTAATTTAGTTTGACCCTGTGGCTATCATCCCTGAGAGTTTCATCGAGGTACTACCCCAACACTTTTTCACAAATAAATCATATAGTTGTAACCGTTATATTGCTCTTTATAATATTTTTTCACAAAGTGGCCTCGGGCTGGAGTTAGGGGATGGGGAATCTTTTGGGGCTATCAGGGTAGTTAAGTTTGACTCTGTGGCTATCATCCCTGAGAGTTTCATTGAGGTACTACCCCAACACTTTTTCACAAATAAATCATAGAGATGTCACCGTAATATTGCTTTTTATAATATTTTTCCACAAGGTGACCACGGGCTGGAGTTAGGGGATGGGGAAACTTTTGGGGCTATCAGGGTAATTAAGTTTGACCCTTTGGCTATTATCCCTGAGAGTTTCATTGAGGTACTACCCCAACACTTTTTCACAAATAAATCATTTAGATGTAACCGAATATATTTTTAGACAATTTTTTTTACAAAGTGGCCACGGGCTGGAGTTAGGGAATGGGGAAACTTTTGGGGCTACCAGGGTTATTTATTTTTACCCTGTGGCTATCATCCCTGAGAGTTTCATCGAGGTACTACCCCAACACTTTTTCTCAAATAAATCATTTAGATGTAACCGAATATATTTTTAGACAATTTTTTTTACAAAGTGGCCACGGGCTGGAGTTAGGGGATGGGGAAACTTTTGGGGCTATCAGGGTAATTTAGTTTCACCCTGTGGCTATCATCCCTGAGAGTTTCATCGAGGTACTACCCCAACACTTTTTCACAAATAAATCATACAGAAGTTTCCGTGTTTAATTTTTTTGCAATTTTTCTTACAACGTGGCCACGGGCTGGAGTTAGGGGATGGGGAAACTTTTGAGGCTACCGGGGTAATTTAGTTTGACCCTGTGGCTATCATCCCTGAGAGTTTCATCGAGGTACTACCCCAACACTTTTTCACAAATAAATCATATAGTTGTAACCGTTATATTGCTTTTTATAATATTTTCCCACAAAGTGGCCACGGGCTGGAGTTAGCGGATGGGGAAACTTTTGGGGCTATCAGGGTAATTAAGTTTGTCCCTGTGGCTATCATCCCTGAGAGTTTCATCAAGGTACTACCCCAACACTTTTTCACAAATAAATCATTTAGATGTAACCGAATATATTTTTAGACAATTTTTTTTACAAAGTGGCCACGGGCTGGAGTTAGGGGATGGGGAAACTTTTGGGGCTATCAGGGTAATTTAGTTTCACCCTGTGGCTATCATCCCTGAGTGTTTAATCGAGGTGCTACCCCAACACTTTTTCACAAATAAATTATACAGAAGTTTCCGTGTTTAATTTTTTTGCAATTTTTCTTACAAAGTGGCCACGGGCTGGAGTTAGGGGATGGGAAAACTTTTGAGGCTACCAGGGTAATTTAGTTTGACCCTGTGGCTATCATCCCTGAGAGTTTCATTGAGGTACTACCCCAACACTTTTTCACAAATAAATCATAGAGATGTCACCGTAATATTGCTTTTTATAATATTTTTCCACATAGTGGCCACGGGCTGGAGTTAGGGGATGGGGAAACTTTTGGGGCTACCGGGGTAATTAAGTTTGACCCTTTGGCTATCATCCCTGAGAGTTTCATCGAGGTACTACCCCAACACTTTTTCACAAATAAATCATTTAGATGTAACCGAATATATTTTTAGACAATTTTTTTTACAAAGTGGCCACGGGCTGGAGTTAGGGAATGGGGAAACTTTTGGGGCTACCAGGGTTATTAATTTTTACCCTGTGGCTATCATCCCTGAGAGTTTCATCGAGGTACTACCCCAACACTTTTTCTCAAATAAATCATTTAGATGTAACCGAATATATTTTTAGACAATTTTTTTTACAAAGTGGCCACGGGCTGGAGTTAGGGGATGGGGAAACTTTTGGGGCTATCAGGGTAATTTAGTTTCACCCTGTGGCTATCATCCCTGAGAGTTTCATCGAGGTACTACCCCAACACTTTTTCACAAATAAATCATACAGAAGTTTCCGTGTTTAATTTTTTTGCAATTTTTCTTACAACGTGGCCACGGGCTGGAGTTAGGGGATGGGGAAACTTTTGAGGCTACCGGGGTAATTTAGTTTGACCCTGTGGCTATCATCCCTGAGAGTTTCATCGAGGTACTACCCCAACACTTTTTCACAAATAAATCATATAGTTGTAACCGTTATATTGCTTTTTATAATATTTTCCCACAAAGTGGCCACGGGCTGGAGTTAGCGGATGGGGAAACTTTTGGGGCTATCAGGGTAATTAAGTTTGTCCCTGTGGCTATCATCCCTGAGAGTTTCATCGAGGTACTACCCCAACACTTTTTCACAAATAAATCATTTAGATGTAACCGAATATATTTTTAGACAATTTTTTTTACAAAGTGGCCACGGGCTGGAGTTAGGGGATGGGGAAACTTTTGGGGCTATCAGGGTAATTTAGTTTCACCCTGTGGCTATCATCCCTGAGAGTTTAATCGAGGTGCTACCCCAACACTTTTTCACAAATAAATCATACAGAAGTTTCCGTGTTTAATTTTTTTGCAATTTTTCTTACAAAGTGGCCACGGGCTGGAGTTAGGGGATGGGGAAACTTTTGAGGCTACCGGGGTAATTTAGTTTGACCCTGTGGCTATCATCCCTGAGAGTTTCATTGAGGTACTACCCCAACACTTTTTCACAAATAAATCATAGAGATGTCACCGTAATATTGCTTTTTATAATATTTTTCCACATAGTGGCCACGGGCTGGAGTTAGGGGATGGGGAAACTTTTGGGGCTACCGGGGTAATTAAGTTTGACCCTTTGGCTATCATCATTGAGAGTTTCATCGAGGTACTACCCCAACACTTTTTCACAAATAAATCATTTAGATGTAACCGAATATATTTTTAGACAATTTTTTTTACAAAGTGGCCACGGGCTGGAGTTAGGGAATGGGGAAACTTTTGGGGCTATCGGGGTAATTAAGTTTTACCCTGTGGCTATCATCCCTGAGAGTTTCATCGAGGTTCTACCCCAACACTTTTTCTCAAATAAATCATTTAGATGTAACCGATTATATTTTTAGACAATTTTTTTTACAAAGTGGCCACGGGCTGGAGTTAGGGGATGGGGAAACTTTTGGGGCTACCGGGGTAATTTAGTTTGAACTTGTGGCTATCATCTTTGAGAGTTTCATCGTGGTACTACCCCAACACTTTTTCACAAATAAATCATTTAGATGTAACCGAATATATTTTTAGACAATTTTTTTTTACAAAGTGGCCACGGGCTGGAGTTAGGGGATGGGGAAACTTTTGGGGCTACCGGGGTAATTTAGTTTGACCCTGTGGCTATCATCCCTGAGAGTTTCATCGAGGTACTACCCCAACACTTTTTCACAAATAAATCATATAGATGTAACCGTTATATTGCTTTTTATAATATTTTCCCACAAAGTGGCCACGGGCTGGAGTTAGCGGATGGGGAAACTTTTTGGGCTATCAGGGTAATTAAGTTTGTCCCTGTGGCTATCATCCCTGAGAGTTTCATCGAGGTACTACCCTAACACTTTTTCACAAATAAATCATTTAGATGTAACCGAATATATTTTTAGACAATTTTTTTTTACAAATGGTCACGGGCTGGAGTTAGGGGATGGGGAAACTTTTGGGGCTATAAGGGTAATTTAGTTTTACTCTGGGGCTTTTATCCCTGAGAGTGTCATCGAGGTACTTCCCCAACACTTTTTCACAAATAAATCATATAGATATAACCGTATATTTTTTTAGGCATTTTCTTTTTACAAAGTGGCCACGGGCTGGAGTTAGGGGATGGGGAAACTTTTGGGGCTATCAGAGAATTTAGTTTGACCCTTTGGCTTTCTTTCCTGTGTGTTTCATTGAGGGACCACGACCCCCCCCCCCCCCCCCCCCCCCCAATTTTGCTGCATTAATTTGGGCATGTTACTGAATGCTTTTATTTTATTTATTAGTTAAGTGCCTACTGACATGCATGTGAGGTTGGGGCAAATATAGGGATTTTCATTTAATCGTGCAGTTGTTTATTTTTACTGGTTGGTATATAGGATGGTATTTTTTAATCGCAACTTGGTAATTATTAGTATAAAACCGTAGTATATAGTGTATATTTTTTGTTTATTGAAAGTGAAGTCCTGCTCTGCCTTTTCCCGTTTTTGTTTTTTAATATTCCATGTTATCTATTTTATAAATAAATCCATACATATTACCATTACTTATATTAAACTATTTTATATTATATTATTATTGTATTTCATACATCATGGACACTCTTGTAATGCCCTTAAACTGATGTCAAAGAAATAAAGATACATACATACATACATACATACATACATAATATTTGTATTACCGGCAACTGCGCGGCACTGGTTCTACAGTAAATTCATTTGTTCTGTATGGTGTGGTACTGTTTTGTATGCCCCATTTTCAATCCGGTTTATTTTTTTGGTACCGTTACAAATTTCCTAGCGCTACGTTCTGCTCCGCGCTGCTCCGCGCTAGCACTCCGTGCTAAATTCACATTGACCACGATGTTTATAGGTTATCAGCTGACAGCAGCTGTCCACAGCTGGGCTCAATGGCGACGACGCCACGTGGGTGACGTCACTATCAAAGTTCAAATTGAAAAACATTCTGGTAACATTCAAAGATAAACAATTTAATGGACCGATAATTTTATTGTCTCCTCCTTCTGCTCTCCTTTCCTGATGCAAAAATTACATTTTCGTTCTAGTACGAGCGTTTGGACAAGTTTCAGAATACCCAGACCGAGTCAGCTACATTTTCTGGAAATTTCCAGCAAAATTATTTTCTGCGCTGTTCTTACTTTGTTTGCACCAAGTGACCGAATTCAATGTTTAATTTAAACATTTTAGCATGGACATTTAGATTCCAGGCAATCAATTCAAATGCATGCACATGGCAGTTGCGTAGCAATGAGTTAACGGAAATGGCCAATTGCATGATTTGAAATGGCAATTATTGCGTAAAGGGAGTAGACATGAATGTGATGAATAATATAGGAAGGGCCCTAAGGTTACCAGTCACTTATTTTTCAGCAGTTTAGAAGCACACAGTCACTTACTAAAATGCATACGTTTATTTTCAATGCATTACATTAAATGCAAATGATGTGGCAATGATTTTAAGAAATAAATAAATTGTGATGGCAAAAAAAGTGATAATAATAGTTGAAAATTCTGTCCTCAACAAGTTGCATACTATAGTTGCACATCATTAGTTGATTGCCATGCATTGCAATTATACAAATGGAACCAGAGACAATGACGGTGATCGCCTAGCGGAAGTTATAGCACCAAGACCCCACCGCGAATCGTGCCCAAAAGACGCTCGAGTAGCCAGCACCAGAGCGCTGTCTGTCATCTAACGTTCAGTTCTTCCCCTTCTTCTTTGATTTCCCCGTCGTGGATGAGGCAACGTCCCCTCCCGTCGCCAGCGCCAGCTGCTTCTTGAGGTCGAGCAGTGTTGCCACGTGTGGCGCCACGTCTGCCTTGCTGGCGCCGCCTGCCTTCAAGCTGCGCACCAGCTCAGCCTGGCGGGGAAACGGGGAATCAATCTCCACATGCTCAAACGCTTACTAAGGGACTGAATCCCAGTCTGAGAGAGATGAGTTTAGGGTATCGGTAGCAATGGGGCTGTCTGTGTTAATCTTAAGACAAAAAGCAAAGGAATCAGCACCGAAATCGAGTGAGAAACTTAAAACTGTGATTTCTCATGGCCGGTGTTGCCATTATCACAACTCACGACAAGTTCTGCTGACAATTTTGCTGCCATGAATCCAAAGAAACAGACAAAATTGTTACACAGGCAAAGGGCATAGGCACAGGCATGGTGTGCGCAGAGTAAATGGTTAGATATGGCGATGAATGGAGGGAACCAAAAGGAAGGATTGTGTTTTATGCCCGTAACCGCGAAAGAAAGTGTTGGCCGGCATGGCAGCCATCGACAACACAAATTTAATTTCTATACGAGCACACAACCAGGGCCTTCTGCATGAAAATGTCTCCCATTTATCATAGTGGAGTAATTGCTGCCAGGAGGCTGTGAAAAATGCCAGAGTCAAAGAATGCAGGGGAAGAATCTTGCTCAATGTCAGAGCCACCTAGATACATTTAATGAATACAAGCAAATAGAAACAAATCCATTCAGAGGGCGCTGGCAAGTGGCAAGGTTCCTTCTTATGAAAATTAATTCATGTCTTGAAAGTGTCCAAATGGAAAATTAACGCAAAATGATCAGTTCTTTCTCGTAGTAATCACAACCTGCAACTTGTACCTACATAGAATTTATTTTAGCTTGTGAATATTCTATATTCTAAATTCTATTTTCTATTTTCTATATCTATTTTCTATTTTCTATATTTTCTATTTCCATTGCGATTACATGGTTAAAAATCTAAACTAGATACGTCCTAGAAAAATTTGTAAAACTGTCATTGCTTGCAAAATCTTAGTTACGGCCTGTGCTGTGTTGGCCGCATATGAAATATGAAATATAATTGGTACTGCAAACCTGTTACCAACTTATAATAGTATTTTTGCTGCAAACTTTATTGCCAGCACATTTATTTTAACTTCAATAATAGCAGTGCAGGAACTCTGACCCCCCCCCCCCCTACAAATCACCACACACCTAGCCACTGTTCACAAATGCATAAACCATCATGGCTTCATGTTGAATTCATTCACAAATATCACCGTCCCAGACCGTTAAGTGGACAACAATCCCCCGTATCGTGCCAGCGCCGTACCTGCGTGGCCACTCTGGCCTCCAGTTCAGCTGCCGTCCCCACGCTGACAGCACTGGGTGCGCTGGGTGTGCTGGGTGCTTTCACTGCACTGGGTGCTTGCGCAGGCGGCGGATTGGCAACGCTGGACGCCAGCTGCTTCTTGAGGTCGAGCAGTGTTGCCACGTGCGGCGCTACGTCTGCCTTGCTGGCGCCGCCTGCCTTCAAGCTGCGCACCAGCTCGGCCTGGCGGGGAAACGGGTTACTTAACAGGATCATTGGGATTTAGGAAGCATAGGTTAGAAACACACGGTTCTTTTGTGAACACTGTTAACGTAAGTCGGGCTTGGGAACCCTCGAGAAAGTAACCATTTTAGTGTTGCAAAACGTCGAGAAACCAGTGAGACTTTTATCGAGTGTTCTAAACCCAGTTTGAAATAGTTTTTTTGGAAGTTACAAGGGGTTGCATTCCTCCCTGCCTCACTCCTTCATCGCATGATCTCTCGGTTTAAGTAAATGTAGCAAACTTACTTCAGGAAGTCAGTTCTGAAATAATTCAATTGTCTCTAATTTACAATTTAGCATTTACTCAATTTTATGCTAGTACGGGAGTGGATTTTCATCTTCCTCCATCACCCACTGTTGCTTGAAATGAGTTTTAAATGACCATTTACCAATAGAAATGAATTTTTACCATAGATTCCTAACTATAATATGATAAGAAGTTGATGTATTTAAAGGAATTTACTAAAAATATGGATTTGATATTAATGATCTGAGATTTCTGGCTTTCACGCCAGATTGAGTAGGTACGATTCTCTTTGTACAGAAACTCTAATCCCCTCCCTGCCGAATCTCCTGTACGAACGCTGCCGGCTCGGCACGGCACGCTCGGAGCGAGAAAAAAAAGCAGCATGCTAATTACATACCTGCGGTAATTCGCTTACCGTGGCTATACGGATGATCTTATTAAAGAGCCAAATTATTTCAACACATGACGGATGGGGGACTATGCTAAAATTATTTGAATGTTGTCTGACTAGAGGTTTGTCAAGGTGCTAGGGGTCGACGCTACGGGTTAATCCTTACGGGAGTTGTTTTTCTAAGCACCTAGGCCGAAAAAACGCGGACTTTTGGAACTTCCGTACGGATGGCCGTGGACACAAGAAGTTTTTTTTACTGACCAAAGGCCATTATTAAATCTTCCTAATCGATGAAAAAAGTTAATTCCAAGAGGTAAATGGTCCTTTAAAAGTCGCAAAACTTCCCATAGAGCCTTTTGTCTGGCACAAATCGTGGCTTGTGAGTTTTGTAACTCTTAGCTCGTGTCTAGCTGCAGTGGGTTCCCTCGATGCAAAATCCACTCTCCTTCTTAAAGGGGCATTGAAGGCTTGAAATTAATTTTTATCATCGATTAGGTTGATTTAATAAAGGCCTTTGGGCAGCAAAAAAAAACCTCTTGAATCTACGGCCATCCGTACAGAAGTTACCAAAGTCCGCGTTTTTCGTCCTAGGTGCTTAGAAAAACAACTCCCATAAGGTTTAACCCGTAGCGCTTTTTCCACCCCTAGCACCTAGACAAACTTCTGGCCCAATATCATTCAAATAATTTGAGCATAGTCCTCCATCCTTCCTCTGTGTTGAAATAATTTGGCACTTTGATAGCACCAACCGTTTAGCCACGGCAAGCGGATTACCTCAAGTATGCATAAAGCGTGCTGCATATTTCTCGTGCAGTGCCGCTCTGAGCGTGCCGTGCCGAGCCGGACCGAGAATCATACACGTCTCGCGGATCGCGCCGCGCGGAACGCCAGAAATCTTAGATAATTAATTAAAAATCCATCCTTTCAGAAAATTCTTTCAAATACGTCGACTCGTATTCATATTATAGTTACGAATCTATGGTAGAAATTAATTTTAAGAGGTAAATGGACCTTTAACAAGAAGGAGTTAAGTCCCGCCTGAAATACGGCAATGGGTCTGACGATTGCTCCCCTCAACCAGCCGCTGCAAGACAGGAACCTAACCTGTTTGGCCACTCTGGCCTCCAATTCAGCGGCCGTCGCTGCACTGGGTGCACTGGGTGCGCTGGGTGCTTGCGCTGGCGGCGGACTGGCAACGCTGGATGCCAGCTGCTTCTTGAGGTCGAGCAGTGTTGCCACGTGTGGCGCCACGTCTGCCTTGCTGGCGCCGCTTGCCTTCAAGCTGCGCACCAGCTCAGCCTGGCGGGGAAACGCGGAGAATGAGTTGCGCGGGTGATGCACACACAGTTATTCATGGCGACGTGGACGTGAATTGCTGATTATACCAATTTCTGTATCTGCTTTTAATTTTCCTGCAAGGGCTTCACAAACACTTTGGTTGATCCGAAGGCACACTTGCCTATGTCGTAACAAAAAAGAGCATGCAACGCGCAGACTTGGTCTTTCTCACAAGTGGCCTCGCATTTATTACTGCTGTAAAATCTAAAAGCAAATAAATGAGAATACACTCGAGTGGAAACGGCATTAGTTTCATTTCATTACAACTGTTATACTCATACCTAGGTATGTGATAGACTGTTAGTGATAGGACTGATAGGGCCATCAGATCACTTTCAGATCATTACTGATCAGACAAATCTTTAAAAATTGGTTTTCAACTTGGGAAACTCGATCTTGTCCAACGTCTCCAGTTTCCAGTCTCCAGTCAAGGCACATTGCCTTGAGAGTGTGAATTTATAGCAGATATCCGATCGGATTGCGTATTCATCAGTGTTCTGTTACTTTTTCCAGCCGAGATAGGCTGAGATCAGGTGAGATGGGCAAATTGTTACCGTTTGCATGAAACAAATGTAGGCTCACTATCCCATCTCACATCATACCACATGGGCCCTGTGGTGCGATTGTGTAACTTTTTTTCGTTCGGTTTGGCTCGAAATCACTCGATTCCAAATCACTGCCCGTGTTAAACCATTGGCAGTGAAATTGAAAACGAATGATTTTGAAACCACAAAAGTTACACAATCTCCCCCCAGATCTACAAGGCAGGCTAGGACAAACACAGGGCAAGTTAGGTATCGCCATGGTGAAATTACCGCATGAAAACTGCAAACGTCGTCTGTGATTTGCAGTTAGTCATTTTACCCCGAGGGTTAAGTCTTAACTCTCCTTTGTGGATCTGCACTGCGATTGCGTAACTCTGACTTTGCCGTTCTCGGTTACAAAGTCAAACAATTAAGATGGATAACAATAACGATTTTATCCATCAGAACCGATAACAGCAGGGTTGGATAGGCCCATTAGGCGACCGGGCAAATGCCGGTAGGTTCTGGGCCGGTAGACCGGCTGGGGGCCCTCGTGGTCCAAGACACAAGAAACAAACTTTGGATGGAAGGCCTCGCAGGAGCGACGACCATTTTTTTTAAGGGATCGGCTCTCGGGAAGAGAGGGTGACGATTATTTAGGGAATGGCCGTCGGAAACGAACGGGTGACGTTATTTTTAGGGATGGACTTTCTTGTGGGCCAACTTGTTTTCTGAAATGCCCGGGCCCGGTTTTTTTCCCCCGATCCAACCCTGGATAACGGCATAACGTGAAAGTAGCAAAATCGCTAGACTGGCTTGGTTGGCGGGAGTAAAGTGCATGCGGCACGACTTGCCTGCTTGGCGACCGCCTCGGCGAGGTGCGTTGCTGGCGTGGGGGCGGCCGCGGTGTCCTTGGCGTCGCGTGACTTCTGGTCCCCCGCGAACTGCGCCTTCAGTCGCTCCACGGTTTCCGCCTCAATCTTGCTGAACAGCGGCGAAGCCTGGCGGATCGGGAGTGTGCACATTAGCACGGGGTGAAGCTTTCAGCACGGCATGCAATGCTGTCTTGACACATTAGACACTATTACATGGAACAAAGCACAATAACATACAAACTGTGTAATTGTCATTTTTAAATTTCATTTTCTTGCTAATGATCATTATTTTTGCCAGGTCAAGTTCACTCAAGAAAATAATTAAAAGATTTGTCCTTGTTTAAACATACAGGCTGCATTATAATTTTAAAAATCCAGCAAGTAGGTACTGATACAGAAACAGAGTGCTCCATAGTTTATTATATGAAAGCAAGTGGATACTTAGTTACATTATACGGTATACCACGTACGAATTGCTACTTGCCTGACTTCCCACTTTGCTAGATCACAGCCAACTGAAATTTATTACTATACCAGCGACCTTCTGACTTTTTTATGGAACGCCAGCTCCATTTGAAACTGCTAGGCGGCAGCACAATACGCCAAAGCTGCTGGATCCCTTGAGCAAAACTCCAGTAGGCACATCCCCTAAATTAGGTCCAAACTCAAACACATCAAGCTTTCGAGCCAGTGGGCTCTCGTCGGATTCTAAAGCACAATGTGTATCGCAAACCACTCGGGCCTCTCAGCCTCTCAGAGCCTCTGTGAATGCAGAGCTTTAAATTTGTCTGGCAATCATTCCACACCAAACTAACATCAACCTAAGGAATCTGGTTTGCCGCACGAACGTTCGCTATCCGAATGTCACCTTTCCGAGGACGTGGCCAGCGGGCAGGATCTGCGCGAAGCCCGGCCGCAGCAGACTGGGCGGCGGGCAGTTGAGCTGCGCGGCCAGACGGGCAGCGGTGGCGGGCATGTACGGGTGCAGCATCGTCGCCAGCAGCGCGCACAGGTTGCAGCACAAGCCGATGACGGTGCCCGCACGCTCCCTGCACGAACGAGCGAGCGTTAAGCTGGGTTTACACGGTTCAATGTTTCGGTCAATGCATTGAATGCAAGGTTGAAGTCCCCTCGAGCAACACCCAGGGCTGCTGGGCCTGCATGAACTGATAAATAATGCAGTGACTCACAAGTCCTGTGGGGTCCCCTTCAGCAGCACCCAGGGCTGCTGGGCCTGCATGAACTGATAAATAACTCCATTGACTCACAAGTCCTGTGGGGTCCCCTTCAGCAGCACCCAGGGCTGCTGGGCCTGCATGAACCGATAAATAACTCCATTGACTCACAAGTCCTGTGGGGTCCCCTTCAGCAGCACCCAAGGCTGCTGGGCCTGCATGAACTGATAAATAACTCCATTGACTCACAAGTCCTGTGGGGTCCCCTTAAGCAACACCCAGGGCTGCTGGGCCTGCATGAACTGATAAATAACTCCATTGACTCACAAGTCCTGTGGGGTCCCCTTAAGCAACACCCAGGGCTGCTGGGCCTGCATGAACTGATTGCCGATGCGCGAAACGGACAGGATGTGGCGCAGTCCGTCGCGAAGTCGCGCGCGATCCAGCGCCGCAACGAACGCCGCCACCTCGCGGTTCACCAGCGCCGCCAGCGCAAAGTCGTCGTTGGACGGCGCGGTCTCGGGAACGCGTCCGCCAAAGCTCTTCTCGGCAAACATCAGCGCTCTGCAATGCGAACGGGAGTGCGTTCAGTTTACACCCTATGGTTAATGCATTTCTTAGACTCGTGTCTGCTTGTCCTACCTACCTTTAGGACAACTTTTGTGTATTTAACGTCAGTCGAGCTATCACCCTTGAGAAAGTAAGTACATATTTTTTGTAACGAAACTTCGGGATAACAATGAGACTTTCAATTAGCATTCAAAAATCTAAACCCAGTTTGTAATAGTTTTTTTAACACTGTTGTTAGTTATTACTTATTAGGTACGTCCAAAATAAATTATTTTCTAGTCCAGCCATATTAATTTGTGGAGTAAATAACTTGATGAAAAAGCAGACTTTAAATTGCTGTAAAGGCTGCAAAAGGCATGAACTGAAATTTCGGCATACTATTTCTTCGATAGTGTATTAGAGAGTAGTTTTTTGAAGCACCTTTGTCAAGCATTATTTGCACATTTTTGCACCCCATAATTTGCCGCATACTGGGCCATTTCTTAAATCATTTGATTTTTTGGCATTAATTTAATTGATTGGTTTTAGTCTTTTTTCAACATAGTACAAATAATAAATAGAAATATTGGTAATCATATTAACATATTATGATCAACCCAATAATCAATCATAAAAAATCATAAAAAAATCAAACAATAATCAATCAACTTCAATTGTATCAACTAATTCATATCAACTAGGTAAGTTCTAATTTTGTTGGTCACAAATGTTGGTCCTTCCTGCCAGAGCACGTAGCCTTCGTCAGCCGCTGCCCTATCTCCCTCCAGCCAGCATACCCTACCACTGACCTTCATGTCGGTTAATTATTTTGTACAGTGACGGTCAGTGCTTGACGACACGCAAAACTGTGAACACCGAGCATGCGCCGCTCACCGGTTGACAAAGTTGCCGAGATTGTTGAGCAGCTCGCAGTTGACCTTGGTGGCGAGGTCCAGCCACCCGAAGCTCGAGTCCTGCTGCTCAGGCCGCACGAAGAGCAGGTAGAACCGCCAGACGTCGGCCTCGATGCCGGTGTCGCGGGCATCGTTGCCGAACACGCCCACGCCGCGGCTCTTCGAGAACTTGCCCTCCTCGTAGTTCAGGTACTCTGCAAAGAGGACACCGCTAGCTTGGCTGGCCTCCCGCGCAAGGGGCGGGGATTCCGAGACTCTGATTCCACATTTTCGGGACCGACAGAAAAGATGCTCAGTGTAATTGCCTGCATTTTTGGCTGAGTGCGAACAGGAATGCAATGAATGGTGTTCAGCTATTTTTAGTACATGTCACGTTAAGAATGGGAGTGGATTTGCATCATCCTCCAGCAACCTAAAACCCGAAACCGAAAAGCGTTGTTTCTAGAACGCAGTGACGTACCCTTCCTTCTCTTGAAAGGAAACTTGAACAATATTTAGAACACGTCCTGAATGAGAAAACATTGTCTTCAACCTCGAGTTCAAGCTCTTCGAGAACTTGCCGTCCTCGTAGTTCCGGTACTCTGCAAAGAGGACACCGCTAGCTTGGCTGGCCTCCCGCGCAAGGGGCGGGGATTCCGTGACTCTGATTCGACATTTTCGGGAGCAATAGACAAGATGCTCAGTGTAATTGCCTGCATGTTTGGCTGAGAGTGAACAGGAATCTTTCGTTACTACTTACTACATGTCACGTTAAGAATGGGAGTGGATTTGCATCTTTCTCCAGGACCCAGTGCTGCTAGACACGAGTTTCAAATGAGTTTCAAATGAGTTTCAAAACTGCCACACGAGCTTTTGTCCAGCTCAAGTCATGGCTCAATGTGAGTTTTGCAACTCAGCAAACTGCAACTCAGCAACAGTGGGTCTTGGACATAGATGCAAATGGAGTTTATGCATAATTCAAGCTTTTTAAGTAGTTTTCCTGATAATAAATCCAAATAGCTTTCAACCAAATAGAAAATGTAATCATTTTTAACTCCAAATTTACTTAAAAGTGACTTTTCATCTAAAAAAAGGAGAGAAATATTCAATGCATTGAATGAAACATGGCACCGCGTAAACCCAGCTTGATTGCCGCTTTCCGCTCTCGGCGGTTCTTCTCCGGCCGAAACCTCTAACCCGAAACCGGCGCTCACCGGTGGCCATGATGTGGCTGACGACGGTGTGGCCCTGCTCCAGGCCGAGCAGCGTCGACGGGAACATGACGCTGTGGAACGGCACGTTGTCCTTGGCCATGAACTGGTAGAGCGACACCTGTGCGTCTCCCTGCGGCTGCCACCAGAGGCGCCACCGGTCCGTGTAGCAGGCGGTCATGCTGACGTAGCCGATCGGAGCGTCGAACCACACGTAGAACACCTGACAAACGCCGGAGCACGGTTATGAGGTTACCCGGATATTCTACCACCACACCTGGCTATGGCTACGACAAAAATTTGATGCTTGTAATTTCGACGGCAATCGCTGGGGTGCGTTGGCAACCTGTTTTAACATCATCTACCAGGCCATGGCACAAGGTCAATTACAATCAAGGGACCCAATGTTCCTCAGGTGGTTAAAGTTATGGCTTCATCTACCAGGCCACGGCACAAGGTCAATTACAATCAAGGGACCCAATGTTCCTCAGGTGGTTAAAGTTATGGCTTCATCTACCAGGCCATGGCACAAGGTCAATTACAATCAAGGGACCCAATGTTCCTCAGGTGGTTAAAGTTATGGCTTCATCTACCAGGCCATGGCACAAGGTCAATTACAATCAAGGGACCCAATGTTCCTCAGGTGGTTAAAGTTATGGCTTCATCTACCAGGCCATGGCACAAGGTCAATTACAATCAAGGGACCCAATGTTCCTCAGGTGGTTAAAGTTATGGCTTCATCTACCAGGCCACGGCACAAGGTCAATTACAATCAAGGGACCCAATGTTCCTCAGGTGGTTAAAGTTATGGCTTCATCTACCAGGCCATGGCACAAGGTCAATTACAATCAAGGGACCCAATGTTCCTCAGGTGGTTAAAGTTATGGCTTCATCTACCAGGCCATGGCACAAGGTCAATTACAATCAAGGGACCCAATGTTCCTCAGGTGGTTAAAGTTATGGCTTCATCTACCAGGCCATGGCACAAGGTCAATTACAATCAAGGGACCCAATGTTCCTCAGGTGGTTACAGTTATGGCTTGATGTACAGATGCGAAAGAAGCCCGAAATCCCGACCCGGCCTGGGCCCAGCCCGACTTTCGGGCCAATTTTTAGAGAATCACCTTTTTTGAAGTCTCGGGACGAGATTTTCCAAATTCGACCGGCCGTGCGGGACTTTCGGGCTTCTTCGGGCCTTTTCGGCCTGTCGAGGCCGACTCACTTTCCGGGAACAAGTCGAGCCGGGCCTCAAAAAAAAATCTCGACTTTCGAGCCAAGACCGGGCCGACGAAAAGAAAAAAATCGCACCTCCAGCTCGATACTCGATCCCCAGTTCGACGGGGAAACCAACGCACCAACCACTGCCGACGTTGAACGCCGACAACGGACGCCGGCGCTAGCGTACCTTGTCCGCGAATTCGGGCAGCGGCACGGGGATGCCCCACTTGAGGTCTCGCGTGATGCACCGCGGTTTCAGGCCGTCCTTGAGCCACGCCTTGGCGATGACTCGGGCGTTGTGCGACCAGCCGTCCGCTACGCCGTCCAGCCAGACCCGCAGCTTCGGCTCCACCTGCAAACGCACGGACGTCGATCGACATCGGCAACGGACGACGATGTGTCCGAAATAACAACTCTCCCATTCTGAAACTACATTGTCTAGATAAGAAGTTATCGACAGGATAACTTGAAAATTTATGTATCCGATTGGCTGTGACTATGGAGAAAACAAGTTATCTGGTGGATAACTTGTTGTCCAGAAATAGTAATTTCGGTCCGAAGAAGGAGAGTGGATATTAATCCTATCGTGTTAATTTCAACTCAATATAAAAGAAATTATATGTTTTTTACATTTGATGATATGTGTTTGTGCTTATCGCAATTCCCGGAACATTTTAATTGCATTCATCTCGGAGATTGTTACTTATTTCTGTAATTGCACTTGCCAAGATTGTTGTGGTTGTTATCAGAAGCTGTGATAAGAGGATTATATGCAAAGAGCACTCTTAACGTGAAACATTAAACATTTTAATTGCATTAATCTTGGAGCTTCTTGCTTCTTTATGTTCTCGCACTTGCCAAGATTGTTGTGGTTGTTATCATAAGCTGCGATAAGCGGATTATATGCGAAGAGCATATAACGTGAAAATGGAGTATATCTTAACATGGGCATTGAATGCTAAGTGAAGACCAACTGTTTCCCAAAGTTTCATGGCCTGTACCAAGTTTGCTTTCTCAAGTTAAAATAACAATAGCTATTTAAGCCAAGCCATAACTATGATAACCATTGAAAACGTAACTGTAATGTGTTGCGATTGTATATATTTTTTCATTTGATTTTGCTCGATATCACTCGATTTCAAATCACTGCCCATGTTAAACCATTGGCATTGATATTTGTTGTTCAAAATAGAACAGAATAGAATACCTATAAATCTTCTGCAAATCACGCTCATCCCGAAGCAAGAAGAGTGAATCCCACTACAGTCTAGCCAGTGAGAGAAGATGCCACAGCAGGGACTGCCCTCTCACGAACTACAAACTCATAAATTTTAATCTTAATGGTGCGGAAAACAAAACACTAATTCGGTTAAAAAAGTTTCAACATGAATCTATTTCATAATTATGAGTAAAAATATCAACGAACGAATAGTTGAGAGTTAAAAACATAAGCTTTGGTAAAATTATAAGGTATAGATAGGTAAAGATGACAGGATTTCAGTTTTGTCAAGTTAGCGCTGATGTTAGCTACAGTGACTACTAGCGCTCGCAGCGGAATGGTATCTTCTTAAGAGCGTTGCAAACGATTGGATTCACAAGCCACGCTGCGTGGCCAGGGGTCGGTGCAGAGGTTCACGCGGGAACTTCCTACACCAACAATTATCAATGTACGAATATGGAAAAAAAAGTAAAAACCATAGACCAAGAAAGAAGTACAGCAGCCCGTCGACCCACCTTGGGCAGGTCGAGGAAGAACTGCTCGGAGAGCCTGACGACCGGCCGCGCCGAACACGCCTTGCACCTCGGCGCTAACAGCTCGACGGCGTTCATCAGCGCCCCGCAGCCGTCGCACTGGTCCCCGCGAGCGTCCTCGAAACCGCACCGCGGACAAGTGCCTTCCACGAACCGGTCGGCCAGGAACCTGGGCGGAAAGCGAGCGTTGACGAAGGGCGCTGTCAGTCTCGGAGAGGGACCAGCTCAGCGCAACACGTAACACCGGCTCAGTTGTGAGGTTATCCGTATTTTTCACTCCCGTGCTAAAGCAGGTCTACGCGAGAGCCCTCTGCCCGCAATAATAGTTTTGCTGGCAGTCAAAGGATGGCCCCGGGGTTTGTTACATTTTCCAGCTTCGCTTCACTTGCTTCCTTTGCTCGCTGGTTAAAGCTTTCGTCCAGAGAAACCCACAAAACTGTAATCTGATAGCTACCTGATCAATGATGAATCCTTAACCATTGTCCATTGAGTTTATAGGTAAAAACTCAATTACTTAACTAACCTTTGAAAAACTAACCACAATTAATTAATCCATTAATTCATGTTATCAAGAGGATAGGTAGTAAAAAGTAAAATTACATTCGAGTGAAAATTTTACACTAGAGTAGGTATCCTGTCCTGACCCTCCTCAAGCAAGAGAGGCTACACTAGTTTCACGTGAACCTACCTATCAAATATCCTTCTCGGCTCAGTATTTCCTAACTGCAATCCGTCCTAGTTCTGTCATGGCATAAGCCACAAGTGGAAAACCCTAACAAGCAAATAACACTAGGATTTTCTTGAGTTTACTATTGCAGAGCCTTCTAGCTTGAACTGTTATCCATTTACTAGATTACTAGCATGGGCATTATGTTGCTAGAAGGCTTTGGGAAATGTTAACCATAAAAAAAATTACCTGAATTGCTCTGGGATGCCTGTGAGCTACATAATGTGGATAGCCATTGGCCCAAGCACTGACCTGTCGCAGGCTTCGCATAGCAGCTGTTCCATGGCTTCGGTGTGCACGAGCTGTTTTTCCCGCAGCCGCAGGAACATCTCCTGGCAGATGTCGGCCTGCTCGCGCGTGGTGGTGCGCCCGAAGTGGTCGAACTCGATGCCAAACCAGCGGTAGATGTCGGCGTGGATCGCGTGGTATTTGTCGCAGATCTGCTGCGGCGTCAGGCCTGGAACGGAGCCCGTTTTAACGGGAGGAAAGGCATTCCCTTCTTGAGACGCGGGGCGCGCAGGGCCGGCAGTGTGATGGCGTTGCAAAGAAAATATTTAAGAAGTTAAGAAGCCAGTGAGACTTTTATTCAGCACTGAAATCCCAGTTGGAAAGTTTTTTTTCAAAACTAGTGCTAAAGATAGGACCTAGTAGACATGAGTTTAAGAAATTTAATAAAATGCTAATGGTCTTCATTAGTAATCTTGCAAATTACTAATTAAAAATTAAATGACAGGTACCTACATTAATGTTCACATGCTCCATCTGGTACATAATGACTTTTGGCAGAAATATGTTCTGATGATAAATGTAAATATTTTTTATTGGAGCTCATTGCCTAAAAGCGAAAAGCGAAAAGCGTCAATCAATATTATGCTCGACGGTTGGAAAATCAAAAGAAATTTTAACATTTCATCCCACAGTTTGATCCAGCTGAAAGATCGTGTTACCATGTTCGTAACACTTAAATGCTACTTTCAGTGCTAAGCAAAGTGAATGTAGGGCTTCCAGCCATTCACAAGCCAGATTCCATTTCAAGAGAACCTGTGAACAAATCCTCAACAAAGGCATGGACTACGTTTAAAACAGTGGGACCGGTTCGAATTGTATTGCTTTAAACACCGGACTAAAGGATTGCATCGTTGCCCACCTTCCTCGAGTGCCTTGGTCTCGGTGGCGGTGCCGTACTCGTCCGTGCCGCAGATGTAGAGCGTGTTGTGTCCGCGCAGTCGCGAGTAGCGCGCGAACACGTCCGCGGAGAGCACGCAGCCAATGATGTTGCCCAGGTGCGGTACGTTGTTGACGTACGGCAGGGCGGACGTGATCAAAATGTTGCGTTCGCCGGACACAGGCAGCCTGGGAACGGCAGAGCTCGGTTAGCCGGCAAATGCCAGCTTCCTTTCTTGTCAGATGGCGGAAGTAGGCGCAAGGCGTTTTCAGTAGAAGATGAGCAACTGTGATTTGTAGCATTTATTTGATAGCAGGTCCTTTGTGGTGGAGTGACAGTTCCAACATAGCTGAGTCTAGATTGGTCCTAGAAAAACTTATGGAAAACTCAACAGCAACTTCAAAAGTACTAATACCTAACAAATTGTCAAATCAATCGCAAAGAGCACCACAAATTATTTTTTGAAATAAAGTCATAGGTATGCTGGGAACCAAATAGTTGGCAGTAACAGCCTCCTTTTTTAGTGGCTTTGTTCTCAGGTATTTTGCTTGAAGATGAAGGGAAATATTCAGATTTTGCATGCTGCCAAAAGCCATTAAACAAGCAGTAAAATAGGTTTATATTTTTACTTTGCTCATCAACACCGTGACTGTTCTCCATATTTTTCCCTCCATTTTTTATCTCCCTCCATATCTCCATATTTTTCCCCAACATATAAACCATAAAACATTTGGCTCTAATGGGCAACTACAGTTCCAGAGCCAATCATTATGTGGGAAAATTAGTGATTGCCTCTGGACCATTGCTCAAGATCATGCCAGTTGAAATCTCTCATACCTCGTTCAAACTACAGACTTAATCAACGTCAACTCTCTACGCCGTCAAATATGGCATTGATCGGGTTCCCACAACTCAGTTAACTATTTTATCGTGATGAAATCATTCGAAAATCATCGTGAACGCTCGTGAGAGTTCGTGATTATATCGACATCTGCCACAGGAAAGGTTGAAACAATAACCTGGGAACCTGTTTCGTGTGCTATGAGCTCGGTGATTAGGTGAGGTTAGATTCTACAAAATTTCCGGTTGTGTTTATTTCCCGAGCATGTTCCAAACTTTTCCGCATGACTGATTCATGATCAAGTAAGGAAACAAGTGTGAACACCAACTGATTTTTGAAACCCATTCAACGCCATATTTGATCGAGTTGAGGACTTGATCATGATTAACGTGTGTAGTGTGAACGGGGTAGGCAGAGACTCTAGTATCTCATAACTGAGATGACCAATGAGCGCAAGCAATGCAATCAGCTGCGTACACTGGTTTTGCGACAGGTTTGGCAGACGCAGCTTGCGGTCCTAGTTTCCAGACTTCCCGCGCTGAGGCCAGCTCGGCGTCCGTCACGGCAACCTCCTTCGCTGGGGAGCCGGGCGTCTGCAACCAGACAACACTGCACATTAATCTCATGCCCTAAGTATGCTCTTTACTTAGAAGAAGACATGTTCCGTCTGTGCTTTCAGTACAGGGTGTCAAAAGGCTGAACATTTGGGAAAGAGGAATTTGGGTACAGAAGGAAGGATGTATCATACATAGATACCAGAATTGGCAGAAAAAAATGTGTTCCGATTTGAAGTCACTCGCCACACTTCAAGTTTGTGACACCATACCTACTGCCGTGGGAGGATAACTTGCAATTTCCCATTCTGAGCTTCTTCCCCAGTATCGCTTTCAAATATCACGTTGGACTGCTCGGAGAAGTGAATCTCATGGCTTTTGCAGCATTTGGAACGACTTAACCAGAACACATTGCTTCAAAATTTATTTTTGTACCCACCTATTTGTAATCAAAGCTTGGCCCATATCACTGGGTATCTGGGTGAAGTTTTGATAGTGTGGACTCCAAAAAGACTATTTTTCAAACTGGGGTTTGAATGCTAAATGAAGTCTTGCTGATTTCCTCATGTGTTGTGTTTGAGTTCAAAACACAGTTAAAAAAAACACATTTTTAACTAATGCTGTCAGGAAAAGCAGACATAAATATCATAAATTTAAGACCCCCTCGCATCCATTTTCAACTCACCGCCACATTGTCCGGAGAGGGCTTGCTTACAGTTTCTGGTGCAGGACTCCAAGACACATTGGCCAGGGACCTGGAATCAAGGAACAAGGGGAATGACACAATACGAGCAGATCACAAAGAAAATATAAAGAAAATATTTTCAGCAAAGACAATATAAAATTCCGAACTAACCATATGCCTGGTCGAGGCAGCACCCGAGCTAAACTTGTGGCCACACGTGTGTCTTGGCTTAGCCGAGCAAACCACTCAGAGACCTTCGAGCCGAGCGTAATGCCAGGCTCACTGAGAATTGGGTACAAGCAGCTCCACAAGCAGACGTCGGCAGCACTTGGTGTCACCTTATTGAAATAAAAATACCAAATGTTAAAACGATAGGTACTATCTACCACCTAACTAGGTACTTACTGGTAGAAAAAAGGATTGGTATTGCAGTCGAGAGATGCAGAAAATGTTGACACTACAAGCATTTTCTCTTGCAATTAGTCTTGCTTACCCCAGTCAAGAAAGGAGATTGCGCCAGTGCCTCCTCTGCTTTTACCAACAGCTCCAAAAGACGTCGCTGTATGACGGCCTGTTTTCCCGCACCTTGAGCAAGCAGCGGTGCAATTTGTGTTGCTTCCAGCTGAAGCCACCCGTCCACTGCGGGGCTGACAGGCGGCAGCAAGAAACGAGCAGCAGCGTTGGCCGAAAAGAGTCTGGCGCCAGACGGCAGCTGCAGCACTGGCAGCCGGCGTGGCAGCTGGAATCTGGAATCTGTGCGAGGGAAATCACATCATGCTCCAGAAGTTATATACAGCTTTGGCTGTGTCACACAATACGTGACTTACCTTCAGCAGGAACTATTTCCACAGTAACTTCCTTTCCAGCAATGCATGATGCAATTAACACTTTCAATGCCGCTGGATTATGCTCGTTGGTAAACAACTTCATGATCTCGTCTTTCATTCTGGCAATCTGCGAAAAGACCGTCGGTTTGAGAGAACGAAATAACTTCGCTTATCAGTCAGAATAAGGAAAATATTTGCGGAAAACCCAACCGTGGCCCACGAAGATCTACGTAACCTCAAAGTTGTCACTTGCTACTTGCCAGCACACGAAAGTGTGAAGTAGTCCCCAAATGAAACGACCTTCAACTTCAGCAAGACTTCAATCTGTTCACGCTGTCAGCTAAATAGAGGTTAAGAACGCGTATAACGCAATTTTTAGTTGCACAATATTGCAACTGCTGAAGATTTCATCAAAATTACTGCACAAGGTAAATATCAGTCATATAGATATTATGAAGTGTCATTATGAGATATTGGGTGTTCCTCTGGATGTGGAATATGATGAGCTCAAGAAATCATATCGTAAGCTTGCACTGAAGTGGCACCCGGACAAGAATCCGACCAATCAAGCGCAAGCCAAAGAACAATTTCAACTCATCCAACAAGCATACGATATCCTCAGTGATCCGCAGGAGCGCTCATGGTACGACCGACACCGGGATGCAATCTTACGTGGAGGTCTCGGCGGTGATTACAAAGACACTAGTCTTGATGTGTTCCAGTACTTTACAACAACATGTTTTAAAGGGCACACAGATGAACCGCAAGGTTTCTATTCAGTTTATCGAGAAGTATTCAACAAAATAGCTGTCGAAGATTTGGAATTTTCCAAGGACCCTGAAATACAAGTGCCTGGATTTGGAACAATGGAAAGCGACTACGAGACTGTAGTTCATTCTTTCTACGCACACTGGTCAGCATATTCGACCAAGAAGACTTATTCCTGGCTAGAGCCTTACGATGCCCGAGACACACCAAATCGACGAGTGTTACGTCTGGTCGAGAAGGAGAACAAAAAGGCAAGTCGTACTTTCAACAACAGACCAGAAATCACATCCAAATCCTGGCCCCTTCTGATGAATACTGTTCAAAAAACATTTTTCCAAATTTATTACCTATCACCTACCTACCTACCACTACCTATCACGATTTGTTCTCTTATTTGGTTGTTCCAAACATAACTAATCTCTCCAATTCTCAATTCTGTCACAGATCCGCGAGAAAGCTCGCCGCGAACGAAACGAAGAAGTCCGCAACCTGGTCGCTTTTGTGCGCAAGCGAGACCGCCGCGTGCAAGCGTGGGCGCTCGAGCTGGAGCGGCGGGCGGCGGCCAACGCGCTACGTTCCCAGCAGCGGCGCGAGCAGGCAAAGCGCGAGCGGCGGGCGCAAGCGACGGCCGAGCCGTCGTGGGCGCAGTTTGCCAGTGTCGAGCACGAACTGCGCGCCATCGAGAGCAAGCTGGCGCAGGATGACCCCGGCACCGACGACGAGGACGAGGAAGACGCCTCCTACTGCGCCGCGTGCAACAAGGTGTTCAAGACGGGAAAAGCGTTTGCCAACCACGAGCAGTCCAAAAAGCACAGGGAAGGCGTCGCCGCTCTGCGGGCTTCCTTGATTGCAGAAGAGGAGGCCGAAGATGACGATGATGAGGATTTGGAAGATGAGGATTTGGAAGACGAGGAATTGGAAGATCAGGAGACGGAAGATGAAGTGGATGGCGAAGAAACAGTAGAAGAAGAGCAGGTAGCAGAAGTAGGCAATGATGAGGTAGCAGATGAAGGTGAGAAATCGGATTCTGCTGAGCGGGTCGTGGCCGAAGAGAATCAATTGGAAAGCGATGACTCGGCCGAGCATCTCGTTATGCCGAAAGTCAATGGACGGGTCCAGCCAAGTCTTCCGGTCGACTCGGACGACGATTCCCTGCCCGAAACGGAACGGAATCAACGGACGAGAGCGGAGCGGATAGACTCTTCGGAGGAAGAGGTGGCGGTTCCAAAGAAGCTCAAGGGCAAGAAGGCAAAGGACGCGCGAAAGCGAGCGAGGGCTCTGGCAGCTGAAACCACGTCGACGCCTCCAACCGGATCGGGGAAGGACAAGAATTCCAAGAGCGCAGTTACTTCGAAAGGCAAATCAGCGAAAGTCAAGGGTGCAGTTGGCTCGGAAGAACAGGGAGACGCGATTAAAGCTAACAGTGTTGCCGATGAGGAAAAAATTGACAACTCAGTGACGGACAAAGATAGTGATATTGTTGTCGACAGAGTAAACGGCACTAGTGACATTGATAAGACCACCGAAACGATACAAGACGACATCAAACTGAATGTTCCGCCAGGGAGTAACCCAAGCGTCAAAGCGAAAGACAACGGCAAGCCGCGAGCGAATAACGTCGAGGAGACTGCGTCTTCTCGCGGTGGCCGGTCGAAGAAGGACCTGGCGCACAGGTGTGTCTCGTGCCACCGCGGCTTCCCGTCGAAGAACAAGCTGTTCGAGCACCTCAAGGCCACCGGGCATGCGGTAGCGGTCTCGGAACCTGCGGCCCCGGCAGAGAAGCGTTCTAGCCGGCGAAACCGAGCCAACTAGACCTGAATTGTAGCTGTCTGTGATACTGATTGATTCGTTTGTGTACGTGTCACTTGTGACATGGATTGGGGAACAATGGGATCTTCTTCATTTGAATTGCAGCCTGTTCGATGCCTAAACCAGTTTCAGCACAGATAAAGCTTATTTATATATACAGATGGTCCAAGCCTATGTTAACAGATGCTGCGTATAAAATCTTGCTGGGCTTTTACCTACCTTATTATCTGTATATTTTATGCTATATCTGAGGTATTGGTTAGATAAATGTTTTTGTAATGTGACCTTGGTAAAGTAGGCCAAACAAGATAGCCCAGTGATTTGAACTCTAGATTTGTCAAAATGTACGATTATTTGCCAGAATCTCTCGCCATCAATTCATTGAGGAAACTTTATAAAGTTACAAAATAAGATACCAAGAGGTGGTGTAGGTAGGTGTGACCAGCATGTTTGACGCTGTGATCTGATCATGTACTTATTTATACCTAGTAGGTACACAGTGAATGTTTAATTATTTCAGAGGGTATTTGATTTGCCATTTTCAATTGACATGACAAAGTATTTGTCAATTATTGATGAAATTTGAAGACACTGAGGGCAATTGTTAACATTTCAAATTCTGCATCCTATACTTTGTTTAGACTAATTTTCAAAACTGTCTGTCAAGTTGCAAGTTGTTGGAATCGAGAAGATAGCTGTTTTTATTTTTTAAATAAACAACATCTGATGACTGGCAAATAGTTTCATCAATATTGCACCTTTTGAATTCCTGATTACCAGTAGGTTCCTATTAAATATTTCTGCACAAACAGGGCATATTACCTTCTTACGCTAATTACCTTTTATTACTTACAGTGACGAAACAGCGCAATATATGCTGGCGAAGTTGGCCCGGGGAATAGCCATGGACAAAAGACAGTAAGAAGCCAAAAATACTCAATTTCTATTGTACTCAAATAACTTATCAATAAAGTTAAAGTGGTACACCCTGTAGAGTCTGTTGAGTGTTGAGGAAACCAATCGCTATTTGAAGATACTTTGCGGCAATGCCCTATAGCTTCATCGATTGAAAGAACTCTGCCTAGTCTGAAAAACTAGCTTTTCTAGATTAATAATTTGAAAAAAGTAACATTCCTGGATAAAGCAAGTCATGGATTAGATATTGCTCAAATAAATTATAATCTGAAAGGGTATTAATTAATTGTAAATTAAGTTTTACTTGGATGGGTAGTTTCAAAGAAATATCAAACCTTTTCAATATAATGCTACTTTATGCCGCTACCGTTCGCTTTTCGTCCGTTTAGAATCTACCCCGCCGCAGAGCGAAACAAGGCTCCGATCCTCGACGTGCTCAAGTCCGTGATTCCGCGCTACCTGCCGCATCCCGCGGAGGGCCCGCCGCTCCGCGCGCTGGAGGTGTCTTCCGGTACGGGGCAGCACATGGCTCACTTCGCGCCGCACTTCCCGCGCATCGCGTTCCAGCCCAGCGAGTACGAGGCCGGTCTGCTCGAGAGCGTGGCCGCACACGCCAAGGACATGCCCAACGTGCGTCCGCCCATGCTGCTGGACATACGACGACCGCTGGGGTACGTCGGCGATTGACCAAGCTGCGGTATTCGTGCCGACAATATCGATGGTGTACAGGCAGAAGGGCATAAGCGACATTTTCAAAATTGTTCAGGAAGTGAAAAATACCTCTCAATTAATCAATTGTTGATGAATCAATTCAAAATGGATCCTTCTAAATTTATTTTATGAATTTTCTGCTATAATAGAAATTATATTCTCTCAATAATGCAATATTAATGGCAGTTACGCCCTAAAACACTGCTGAAATGCTGCTTGCTTATGGTAGTTACGCCCCAAGAAAAGAAGGCGCATGCCCTTTTTCCTGTTCCAGTTTCGACATGATGTCGCTTACGCCCAAATTAAAACGTGAATATCGGCTAAAGTAATAGACTGTCGCTTACACGGTATTTTTTTTTAAGTTACTGAAATAAATATTGAGCAGGAACAACCAAAACATGGATTTCGCCAAAAATGTCGCTTACGCCCTTCTGCCTGTACACCATCGAAATAGTAACAACCTTTCTCAATTGAGCCACCCATTTCCGAGATTGCTAATTAATGTTTCTCGAAACTATTTTGTTGGTGTTTCCTCTAGTCTTGTGTATGCAGAGAGAGTGATTAGGGTGTTTCACTTTTATGAGTTGTTACAAAAGTAGAAATCTACATGAATAAGGCAGAGTGGATCGTCAACAAAATTTTCAACAAAATTTTCTTGCATCACATGTTTCACTCATCTGATGAGAATCAATCTTCTACTTAATCCAGCCATTGTTCATCCATTCCTACAATCTAATTTCTATTTCTAGGTAAAAGTTACAAAATAAATATTAAACAATAAATCAAATATACCAATCACCAAAGAGTAGTACATTTAAATTGGGGATCATAGCCAGATGTAAGACCTTATTTTGAAGGGATTTTGCTATGTCAAACAATTAGAATCAACTTCTGGCTCAATAGTTCCCCACCCAAGCCATAACGCTCGGCGCTGAGTCCGCGACTGTCGATCCCCAGCGAATGGCGAAACGAGTGGCTCGCCCCCGGCTCCCTGCACCTCGTACTCAACGTCAACCTGGTGCACATCTCGCCGCTCGCTTGCGCCGAGGGCCTGTTCCGCTCGGCGCGGGAACTGCTTGCGCCCGGCGGCCTGCTGGTCATGTACGGGCCGTTTGCATTCGGCGGCCGCCTCAGCCCCGAGAGCAACCGCCGCTTCGACCAATCGCTGCGAGCGCAGTGCCCCGACTGGGGCGTCCGCGATGTGGACGCTCTGCGCAAGCTCGCGCACGGACTGCGCTTGGCGGAGACGGTGCCGCTGCCCGCCAACAATCACGCGCTGGTTTGGGTGCGAGAGGAACCGCAGGGTTGACGATGATGTTTTCGAGTACCTATTTTTTAATTGATTTTGTTTGAGAATACATCATGACAAACTATATAGAACCAGGCTTTATATTTATTTTTGGACGTAGTTATTTTATTATGTAATGTTTGCGTTTAGTATGAACTCTTTCAGAATAGCGTCAAATCTCTACCCTCACAGCAGTACCTAACCTGAATGATCCTGCTAACCAAGGTAGCTCAATACAAAGGCTACATATTATGACTAATGACTAATGAGTAAAGTAGGATGCAGAGAAGCCTGCATACAGACTTTGTGTGAGGTCAAATGGATTTACTGAATCAAAACATAAGTACAGACTGTGTGGTTTGCATTTTGCAACACACCGTTCCATTTAACATGACTTTCTCTTATTGTAACAAACTCACTACTTCAATAAATGAATGATACTTTTAAATGTGCCATACATAAGAATCCTTTTTTTTTTTTTTACATTTTCCCTTTTTCATTTCTTGACAGATTTTTTTAGCTGGAAATATATTATCAAGAATATTTGAATTTAATTTTCTTCGATCTATTATGAAATTTAAATTTTCCAGGACTTTGCTAAATCTTCTGAGTTTTCCTCCCAGGCCGATCACAATTTAAACATTCGTTTAAAATGCATATAAGACGGAATGCCCAGTACTTCAACGTCCCGAACCTCGAGTTAGTTATGAGATGAACGTGTTAACGCGACTTTAAAAATCCCCATCAGATGCAGAGAAGTTCATCTCATGGGGAAACTCATTGTTCAAAAGGGAGCAACTGGCAAGTTTTGAAAAATCCTATTTAGAACTCGGATTTTAAAGCTAAACAAGTATCACTGGTTTCAAATTCAGCATTTAAATCCCAGTTTGAAATAGTTTTTTGAAAACTAGTGCTAAAGATAGAACATAGTGGACATGAGTCTAAGAAATTTAATGGCTCAGAGTTACATATTTTCCTCTTAAAGGAGCCCTCCGAATTGCTTTTCACAGAACATATAGTGTACAGAATACCAATTAATTAAACATCCCGTTTGAATTTTTTGAAATAAAAATTTTGCGTCGGAATAATTGCACATTTTCGTTTTGGCGTGGCACCTCCTCGTGACGTATCTGTTATAGTCTCTGTGCGGGAACGGGTAAACAGATAGAATACACGAGTATAGTTGGTCGATGGTTGTTTTTAATTATAATCGAGTGAGATCGAACAAGATGTCGTAGAATACAAAAGCGAGAGCAGGAGATAAGTAATACGTGAGGTTGCCTGTACGTGAGCGGAATGCGGATGTTGTCGGGGGTGTGTTCTCCCCTTGAGCACTGAGCGTAGTGAGCGGACGTGAGCGGGAAGGTGAGCAGGAAGCAGGAGGGTTGATGGCGGGAGTTTCTAACACTCGGGCATCCTGACAAACAAAAACTGTCCTCAGTTTTGAAAGTCGTACATACATGTGATGTGATATTAGAGAATTTAAACAAGTAACAAGCAACATAAGTTGTACGATTTAAAGTTAACGGACGAAGTCGTTGAGGTGCGTGGGCCGTTTTGTCGCCCGTTTCGGTCGTTCCTCAATAATTTCTTTTTCATTGCTGTCATCTTCTGAAGTTTCTTCATCAAGATTGTCAGGAGTCTTCCACCCTTTGAGTTGACTACCGTGGGCGGTGGTTGCGTAGAATCTTCCATGTTCCGATTCTGCGAGTTGCGATACACGGTAAGTATCAGCGGAGAGTACCTCTGTGACGATCAGTGGACCTCTGTATTTGACTTGCGTTTTCGTTGGTTTTCCCGTATGACTTGGGGCTCTGAGCATGAAGACAACTTCCCCCACGTCATAGGTTGGTCCAATCGTTCGCTTTTTATTGAACTGTCTTCGCATAACCTCTTGTTGTTGGAATATTCGGTTGCGCACCTCTTCTTGCAGGCGTTGCGGGTCGTACCAGGGGTCGTTGGTCTGTCCTGCGGCTAGACGTAGAGCACCGTCATTGAACCTGGGTACATAGCCGTGGAGTGTTTCGAAAGGGGTCTTGCCAGTTGTCTTGTTACGCGTGTTGTTGAGCTGACAGGCAATGTCGTCCAAGTGAGTGTCCCAATCACGATGATCTGGATCTTCAATAGCGATGGCGATTTGTGGTGTCAGAGTCCTATTTACGCGTTCGACTTGACCATTCGCTTGGGGGTGTCGTGGTGAGTTGAGTACATGTTGTACCCCATTGTCCAAACAAAATTGGGTGAATGCATGTGCTGTGAATCCTGTGCCTCGATCAGAAATGATCCGTTCCGGGAGTCCCCAAGTCTGTATCATTTTCTTCATGGCTGCAATGATTTCGCTGCTGTTTGTCGTTTTGGCCGGCATGAGTTGTACGAACTTTGTCAAACTGTCGACGATGACCAGTAGATGCTGACACTTTCGTTTGCTTTTTATAAACGGCCCAAGATGGTCCAGGTGAACCGTTTCAAATGGTCTGCGGCCAGGTGGGATTGGATGTAGGAGGTTTTGCTTGCGTCCTGATGGTTTCTTGTTGACAAGGCATTCCATACACCTATGGATGTGTTGTTTGACGTAACGTTTCATGTTTGCAAACCAGTAGTGTTCGCGGATGAGATCGGTGGTCCTATCGACTCCAAAATGACCTCCGATATCGTGGCATTTCACAACAATACCTTTGCGCATGGATTGCGGTATCACAAAGAGTGATTTTTCTTTAGACGTGCGGCAGAGTCGTCCATTTTCAAGTGTGAAAGATTTTGTTCGTCGAATCTCTTCTGTCGTTCTGTTTTCTTCTGGTTTCCCGAGAGCTTCAATCACGTGACGTAATTCAGGGTCTGTAGATTGGATTATCAGGACTTGATCTTCTAGTGTGACTGTAGTGAACATGTAGAGCCTGTTGTCCAGAATGTCTGCCATCGTGTCCGATGCTTCTTCAACAGGGGCACGACTCAACGCGTCGACATGTCCCATCTTCGTTCCTGATCGGTGCTTGATTGCTTCAATGTCGTATTCCTGAATCAAGACTGCCCAACGAGCAATCTGCGGGTTTGTGGTCTTGTTTGCGTTCAAGTACACAAGTGCTTGACAGTCCGTAATGATTGTGAATGGGATCCCAATGACAAATTGACGCAGGCGGTCAAGTGTCCAAACGATGGCTGCTAGCTCAAGCTTGCTAGAGTGGTAGTTCCGTTCTGTTTCTGAGGTACGTTTGCTTACGCAGTAAACTAAACGGAAAATCTTGTTCTTGTCCTCTTGAAATAACATGCCAGCTAATCCTGCGGCACTAGCGTCTGTGTGAACTTCCGTTCTGGCGGTTGGGTCATACAGTTGTAGAACAGGTGGTGCGGTTAGTTCATTTCGGAGTTTTTCAAAGGCTGCTTGCTGATCGATTTCCCAGATGAAGGTAACGTCTGCACGTGTAAGTTGCGTCAGTGCTTCGGCTTTCGCGGCGAACCGTGTGATGAACCGACGAAAAAATCCCGTCAGGCCAAGGAACCTGCGTACGTCGTGTACGTTCTGTGGCGCGGCAAACTCTTGAATGGCTCTCATCTTCAGCGGACCAGGTGAAAGTTGACCTTGACGAATGTGGAAGCCCAGAAAGTTGACCTCCTTCTTGCCAAATTCACATTTCGAGATCTTCAGGGTGAGTTTAGCTTTCCGTAGTGCTTCTAAAACTACTCTCAGCTTCTCTAGCATTTCTGGCCAATCCGTGGCGGCTATAAGAATGTCGTCCAGGTAGTTTAAGACAACAGTGTTGCGTAGATTCCCTAGCGTTTTATTCATAAGGCGCTGGAATACTGCAGGTCCATTTGCCAAACCAAAAATTAGGCGTTCGAATTGCCCTGTTGTGTCTGGGGTGATAAAAGCTGTCTTGGCCTTCGCTTCAGGGGTGAGCTTAACTTGCAAATATCCGTGGGCAAGGTCAAGTACCGTAAACAAGGTAGCGTTTGATAGGCGCTCGAGTTGATCATCGATATTAGGCAACGGAAAGTTTTCTTTCTTGGTCTGGGCGTTTAGACGGCGAAAATCAACCACTAACCTCTTCTCTCCTGTCTTCTTGCCCACAAGAAGCACTGGACTTGCGTAAGACGAAGTTGTCTCGGTGACGATGCCGTGTCGCTTCCACCCTGCGACGATGGCTGCAATCTCCTCCCTCTCCTGCGCATTGGTGCGATACGGGCGCGAAGTAACCGGTCTCGCATCAGGTGTCTCCTGGATATCCATCTCGAGTAGATCCGTGCAGCCGAGTTCAGCCATGTTAGTAGCGAAGCAGTCGCGGTATTCCAGGATCAGATCGTGTAGTTTGGCGGCATCCGTGGGCGGCGTGCTAGGGTCTACATTAATACATTTTAGAGGAATGTCAGACATTGGTTTCATTGTTTCGTATGTGATGCTTCTTGGTCGTGCAAGGCATCGTCCTTTCTCAATTGCAACGTCATGTGCAGTGTCGTTAATGACAGGTACGGTGTATTCATCGGAGTTATTCGTGGTGCATTTAACAAAACTAATTGTATGTTTTGCGAGGATCGTGTGGTTGTCTGCCGTGAGTTTAGGCGTTTGCTGATCATTGATACTCATCTGAGCGAACGGGTGCTGGTCGCTGGTTGTGATCGTCAGGCGATCGTGGAGCTTGAAGTAAGCAACATGGGGTTGCTCGGTGAAACTGCGGCCAATCAGGAGAGGTGTGGCCTGCGCAGTGTCCGGGACGATGAGGAGCGCAACGTTGCCCGTCACTCCATCAACTTCGATGTCGGTCAGGATCTGCCCAATAGGTTGGACGGTCGCCTTCGTGGTGTCGCCAAATCCGTACAGCTGACAGTCGGTCGGGTCAACGGGAAGTCCGCACTCGAGTGCTGCTGACGTCTGGATCGTGCATGAGGAGCTGCCACAATCAACGAGTCCTGTGAATTTGAATCGGTTAGCAACAAGAATGGTCTTTAAGTATTTTTGCACTGCGTGTTCGGGGAGCTGTGTGTCAATGTTGTATTGCACTGCTGGTGCACTGTTCGGACGTTGTGGACGTGAAGGTGGTCCGGGTTGTGTCGGGCAGTGGCGTTGCGTATGCCCATCCTTTTGGCACTTCAAGCAGTGGCGTAGTCGTTGTTCAAGAGGACAGTCGCGCGAAATGTGACCATAGCGGTTACAGTTGAAACACAGTTGTTCGCCATTGCTGTTGACGAGAGATGGCTTGTCGTTCGACTTCATCGGCGCATTCATGTGTTGCTGCGTCGTCTGCCGCGGCGGTTGCTGCGGCGGTTGCTGGTTCTGGCGTGGCATGGGAGGCGGAATGTAACGGTGGGTCGCTGGTGGACGCTGTTGTTGTTCCGGTTGCAGTCGGACGTTGTAGTTTTGAGGCGCACGAGAGTTGTTCTGATACCTCTGCGATCGTTCACGTTCCAATTCGTCGAATTCGCGAAGATCAACAAACAAATCGTCGAGTGAGTCGTGGCTCTTCGCTACTAACTGATTGTAAAGGGCTCTGGAGTACAAACCGAGAAGAATTTGCTTCTTTGTGTCTCTAAACGGCACTTTAAGCTGATCACACATCAACGCCATCTCTTGGAAGAACACGTTCACTGGTTCATTGTGCCCTTGCCGACGCGACATCAATTTTGCCATAAGCTCCGTATGGCTCGCTTCACCCACGAAAGACCTTGTGAAACTGGTCTTGAAAGTTGTCCATGTCGTGAGTTCATCGTTGCGGCTCATTCGCGTGTACCAATGGGCTGCTGCGTCAGTTAAATGAGATCGTGCAGATTCGAGCATAAATGAATCTGGCCACTTGTGAATTTTCGCTATACTTTCGATAGTACGAAGCCACTGCGATGCTTGAACACCCGAACTCGTTCCACTGAAGTTTGAGAGTGTTTTGTTGAGATCTGGCATGATCTGGTACTCGATCGGTGTAGGTACTTCTACATGTGGGTTTTCAGTCAATTTCGTAATCAGTTTCGTAAAATTTTCCTGCATAAGGCGATTTTCTGCGTCTCGTTGTTGTGCCGACTCTTGTTGAGCCACCAACAAAGCCATGAGGCGGTCCTCCATCGTCAAGGTTTCACTGGTTGCACTGGTTACACTTGAGTTGACTATATCGTCAGTAACATCTAACGCTTCGTAGCCACTGATAAACTGCCCGTCGTCACCAAACATCGCATACTACTAGTTCATAAGTACACATCACATTGTTCAAAGAGGGGGAAAAAAAAATCAAAACACGAGGTCACGGACGGCGGCGGAAAAAAAAAAACACGCGATTTCACAATCCACTTCTGAATGTTATAGTCTCTGTGCGGGAACGGGTAAACAGATAGAATACACGAGTATAGTTGGTCGATGGTTGTTTTTAATTATAATCGAGTGAGATCGAACAAGATGTCGTAGAATACAAAAGCGAGAGCAGGAGATAAGTAATACGTGAGGTTGCCTGTACGTGAGCGGAATGCGGATGTTGTCGGGGGTGTGTTCTCCCCTTGAGCACTGAGCGTAGTGAGCGGACGTGAGCGGGAAGGTGAGCAGGAAGCAGGAGGGTTGATGGCGGGAGTTTCTAACATATCTTTGGGGAACGGCTAGCGCCAGCAGCATGCGTTACGCAGTGGCAATTGCATCTCAATGGATAGCGACATTACATCGAATTGTTGTAAAGAGCCGTTTCAAATACGAGCGTTGTGACAGGAAGGCGAGTGCATTACTGAGCACGGCTCTATCGATGTAATTACAAAAAACATTGATGTGCTAAACAAAACAGACACCACAAGGTATTTCCTGTCAAGTAACTCTCCTCGTCTCCTTTCTTCGGCTAGTTTTACATTATTTTCCGCGATTTCTGTTTGAGAGAACTTTGGATCCATACATACTACATGGAGGTCCTGCCATTTTCACTCCAAATCGACAAGGGACCCGACCGCGAAAGCTATCGGCCTAATACTAGACACTGCGTAGCGCGGCCGAGCGCATGCCGCTGGCGCTAGCCGTTCCCCAAGGATACGTCACGAGGAGGTGCCACGCCAAATCAAAAATGTGCAATTCTTCCTACGCAATTTTTTTTTCCAAAAAATTCAAACGGGATGTTTAATTAATTGGTATACTGTACACTATTTGTTATTTTAAAAGCAATTCGGAGGGCTCCTTTAAATCCACACACCATGCACCCCTATAGTCGATGCAGTTCAGTTCAGTTCATTTTTGCTCCGTATCTTACAATCAATTCGACCAGCGTCGATGGAGACTTGTCCTTTGCAGCTCTTGTACGGAACAAAATCTAACTTCTGTGACTTCCTAGGACCTGATTAACACGTATTTACTGTAAATAACAACAGTGGATCATTTTATGCAACCAACCTGCATTCCGTTTCAACCCTGTCCAGTCTTACCGCCTCGTGAGAACCACCTTTAACGATCCGATTTGCCAGCGCCTTTCGTGCGGCGAAACTTGTCCCGGACGGCGAGCTGCACCTGATGGCGCAGCGTCTGGTCGATGCAGATGGTGACGCTCATCTCGAGCCGGTCCAGCGTCGCCATGGTGAACGGCGTCTCGACGTGGAAGCGGTGCAGCACGGCGCTGAGCACGCTCTTCATCTGCAGCATGGCGTACTTCTGGCCGACGCAGTTGCGCGTGCCGCCGCTGAACGGCAGGTACGCGTACGGGTGGCGCTCGTCACGCGATTCCAGCCACCTGCCGGCGTTTCCACAATAAATTATCGGATGAATCAAAGGAAATCAAACCCCTATCAAAATTCCAATACCATCTGAATGTGTTCCTAAATAAGCACTGCTACTATAACATCAAAGACTTCTTAGACCTAGAAGAAAGTACCAATATTATTTAGTCATACCAGTGATTCTCAGTCTAGTTCTAGATAATAAGATAGTCTAGATAGTACTCTTTCTCTTACTACCATTATATTGTTAATATAGTACCAGTATTATTGTTAATCAGTTAATCAGTAGTTGTTAATCAGTATGTCAGTCCAGACAACCATAGCATGTATACCTACATGCTACAATGAATAGCTTAAATTTTGTAATGAGAAACCTCAGATCATGCAGCGTGGAGGTCAAGGAAATGGCATACAAATCAATTATACGACCATCTTTGGAGTTTGCCAGTCTTGCATGGGATCCAAACCAGCAGGGGTTAAAAGAAATGTTGGAGAAGGTACAGGGAAGGGCCGCAAGAAGGGTACTATCTAAGTATGGGCGGAGGCACAGCCCCACGGAGATGATCCGTGATTTGGGGTGGGAACCTTTAGAAGACAGAAGAGTACTTGCAAAGCTATTAGCCATGTATAAAATAACAACGGGGCACGAAGCATGGAAGGAAATGACAAGTCTAATCAAAAAAGCGGACTACCTAGGACGACATGACCATTGTTTCAAGTTAGCCATTAGAGGTTACAATTCTAATGTAGGTAGGTTCTCCTTTCTAGGAACAACAATCCAAAAATGGAATAATATTAATGCAGTGCCAGACTCCGTTGAGTCATTCAAAAACAGACTGAGAGCTTTGGATGAGTAGTATTATATTTAGTGTTTTTTGTGAATGGACAAATGATTGTAAGATTTGTTATACGATGCTCACTATGCAAATCATAGCAGCTTATTAATATAGTTTATTATTATTATCAGTATTATTACTATTTTAGAGTTCTTACGTATTCTTAGTGCAAGAAGGAACTAAGTACTTTATTATATTGTAACCCAGTGAAAGAGCTGTAAACAATAAACTAAATAAATACAATACAATACCAATATTGAATTACTACCTACCATCATATGCTAACTACTGTTATATTTATTAATCAAACTATATCTATATCATATCAATAAGAAATAACTCATTCTACTATTATATATTATACCTTTATACCTATTTCACACATCAAAGGACACCACCTGTATAGTGATGTAAATGAAATAAATCAACAACAACAAACAACAACCATAATTTCACATGGGCGTATGTCAGTTCGGAAGTTGAAACTTGAAAGCGACTACCTACTAACATTCTACTAATCTTTGGAGGTAATAAAGGTGAAGATAGTACTAGAAAGGGACATCGATTCAAACTTGAAAGAAAAGGCTTTGTCACGAAGTACGGCAGAAATTCTACTCTAGGGAGGGGTATCCATATACCAGACTGGAACAAGCCATCTGCAGATGTGTTCACGGACCCTCTCCCCAGTGTACGAGAATTTAGACTTAGAATCAGGTATAAAGTATAACGTTTCTACTACATGTAACTTTAATATAATCACAGTCACTGTATATGAATGTATACAAATCTGTTAAACACAATAAATAAAAATAAATAACTTTTTCGAAATTGTTTTTTTGAATATCTAAAAAATATTTTTTTGCAGACATACTATTAGTGGCCGCCCAAAACAAAATAGCCAGTGCTCTAGGTACTTATTTAGACTTTCAAATAACGTATATGAGTCAATTTTGTGTTATTATTAGATTTACTGAAAATTCAGAATATCTGCCAAAATTATTTCAATGTTTCTCTAAATTTCCAGCCAGCCTAATCATAACACAAAATTGATACTTACGTTATTTGAAAGCCTTATGAACTGCCTAGTGCAGCTGCTATTTTCTTTTAGTTATTTGCAGCCCAAGGGGTTTCCCCACATTAAAGGGGCTCAAGTCGCAATTCTCTGCATTCGACCCTTTGACTAACTGCTTTTCATGGGTTTGGGAATCTCAAATACAACTCATCTAATTGCCTCACATAGAAGGACATAAATTTATCTCCCTGCGAGTAGGTCACTTCTGGACTTTGAGAGCGTGCCAGTCAAATGTCTGCTATCTGCTCAGAAAGGTTTGTTTGAAAAGAGCATAGGCAGGCCAGGTACCGACCACGTGGATGAGCACATGGTGGCAGGGGATGTCATGCTCATTGATCGGTCGCAATCTAGTTTTGTCAAACCAGTGTTGTATTATCAGTACCTGCCTCACAAAACTCGTGAATTTGTTCTCTGGCAAGTTTTGTACCAGATTCCACATACCCGCAATGGCATAAAACACATAATCTAATTCGAAAGTTAGAAAAGAAAATCAAACCCCTTTCGTATCTTCTCTTTGCAATGAATACTTCTTGATAATATTTGAAGATAACAAATGTTTCTATGTTCAGATCCCATTAAATTCTGTTAATTGCTTCTGTTATCTTTTAAGGTTAATGGTTATTATCTGTACCCTACCTTTCCGGTGGCTATACCTCGTCCAGTCGGGTTGGAGGTGATGCGATATTTATAAAAGCCATTATAGAAAATAAATTAATTCACATCGTGAATACCAGCTGTATTGCAAGTTCGGAAAAAGTGATGCAATTTATGTGCTTTCCATATACCTACAGAGCAGAAGCAGGAGGCTTTTCGAATTTTCTTCTAGCTTAAAAATTACGGAATTTATGCCATTAGATTGCGTGAAATCCATTGGAAAACTCGACAGTGGACTGAACTATCAGCTTGGTCGATTCACATTTCACGGAGCGAGGCAGTTGCTGACAAGCACACTGGTTTGTCATTAGGTGTACGTTTGTGCAAGCCCTCTGCCCACTGGACTCTTGTCACTGTACTGTTAGCATGCTGTTAGCTGTTGACTGTGCGAATGCTCACCGGTCTGGAATGAACTCGTTGGGCTTTGGGAAGCTGGCCGGGTCTCGGTGCAAGGTGTACGCGAACACGATTGCCGTCGAGCCGTTGGGAAGCAGGTAGCCAGACTCCAGCTTCACGTCCTCGGTCAGCTCGCGAGGCAGCATTGTCACCACGGGGAACAGTCGAAGCGTTTCCTGCTCACCGAGATGGAACGACTTCAGCGTGGGAACTACTTTCAAATGTCTATAGTTCAAATGTTTTCCGGGATCTCATTGTGAAATTGATGGCAAAGAACCAGCAATCAAATTCTCTTATTCAATCTAGCCTCTATCTCTACGTACATAATAAAGGGTGTTTAGGTCACCCATCCAGCTGCTGGTCCGGAGCACTGTTGCTTAACTTCCATGACCTTAAACATAAATAAACCTTACCCCCTAAACCTCCTAAATTTAAATTGTAACCTATTTGGATTTTAGCAGGATCGAATTTTTACTCAACCGAAAAGGTACTATAAATAAAATAATCTTGCTCACCAAATTCTAAGTACCTCTGGTTGAGTACCACTGTTGGTTCCTTTCTGCCACCCCACACGTACACAATATCTTGACTACACTCGTTCAGCCAGGGCCATTCGGTTATCGCTGATTGCTGGCATTTCCAAAACACGCTGACATCTCTTGCTCACGGACGCCACGTGCACGCATGCAAATCGCAACCATACGTTCACGTACAAGGTCACGGAAGTTAAGCAACACTGCCTCATGCCAGCAGTTGGATGGGCGACCGTCTCAAAGACACCATAGCACATCACTGTTCTAGCATCTACAAGGTCACGTAAGTTAAGCAACACTGCTCTGGACTAGCAGTTGGGTGGGTGACCGTCTCATACACACCAATCACCATAGTGCAGCACTGTTCTCACATCTACAAGGTCACGGAAGTTAAGCAACACTGCTCTGGACTAGCAGTTGGATGGGTGACCGTCTCATAGACACCATAGTACAGCACTGCTCTTACATCTACAAGGTCACTGAAGTTAAGCAACACTGCTCTGGACCAGCAGTTGAATGGGTGACCGTCTCATAGACACCATAGCACAGCACTGTTCTCACATCTACAAGGTCACGGAAGTTAAGCAACACTGCTCTGGACCAGCAGTTGAATGGGTGACCGTGACTGACAAAGCATGGGTCCCAGTCCCACGGTTGGAATGTGATTGACATAGCGTTCTAGTCCCACCTTGATGGCTCGCTCCAGTACGGGCATGCGCGTGAGCAGTTCGGGCGTGGCCAATCCAGGCCCGTCACCGTACACCTCGTCCAGCTCCTGCTGCACCTGTGAAACGCCCAGCCGTCAGTGAGCCCCAAATCTCCACACACAAGCCTGGACAGTCAAATACCTCCGCGGGGAAATTGTTGTGAGCAACCAATCAGACGTGCAGTAATTGAAGTGCAACCATTGGAGTGCGCGAGGGACGACAAACATTTCCCTAAGCGAAATCCCCCGCCGTGTTTGTGGATGCCGGGTATAAGTATAACAATCATTTCATGATTCCCAGACCTTTCCTCATGTCAATGCTAAGGGAAAGATAGAATAAATTATGCAAAAATACAAATGAGCGATTGCCCCCCGTTTCCCCCTATGATCACAGCAAGCACAGAAGATGCAAGTATATCTGGGCCATATGTTTTGGGATTTGCTGTGGCCTGTGATATCCGAGGATGGGCCAAACCAGCTGTGGTTTGCCACATGATCTAAAAAGCTGAGAAAATCAGATGATGTACATTTAGTGATGGAACGCACGAACCTAACCTGACCCATGGAAATTGTTCAGCATTTCCTTCAGCGACCTATGTTGTCCTATTACTTCTATAAATAGCCGGAAATTCAAACTGTCCTGCTGAAATTTCTCGTCAAGATCTTATACCTTACAAGATCTTGATTTTAGAACGGACTCCAGATGTTGTCTCCTTGCCAGATCTTGACTCAAGTTCTTTATTCAAGATCTTGCAAGATCTTGTCACAAGATCTTGAAAGGTATTGATAAGATCTTGCAAGATCTTGGTAAGAATTTTCAGCTGGGTGTCCATTAATATATAAAATATATATATATAACGCATAGTTGGTATGGTTACCTTCCTCTGCTCCTCGGGGTGCAAGGCGAGCAGCACAAGGGTGAAGCTCATGACCGTGGCCGTCGTCTCCAGGCCGGCAGCAGCCATCGTGGTCACCTCGTCTTGGATCTCGGCCTCCGACAGCGTGCTGCCTCCCTCGGCGATCAGCATGTCGAGGAAGGAGGCGACCTTCTTGGAGGAGCCCGTCACCACCTCGCTCGACCGCCCGCCGCCGCCGCCGGCGTGGTGTGCGGCCAGCTTCCGTTGGATCACCTCGGCCGAGAACGCTCTCAGCGCCTGCAGGAATTGAACCGCTCGCTCAGGTTCAGAGGCGTAGCGACCGCCCCAGCAGACCCTGCGGAACGGGGGGGGGGGGGGGCGCCGAGGGGTTCAGTATCTCTCGGGAGACGTTTTTTTATGGATTGCCCTCGGAAAATTTCGAGAGACGACACGAATTTTTTTTCATGGGCCGGTATTTTCTGAAATGCCCGGGCCGGTTTTTCCCCCCTATCAAACCCTGGGGGGCGCCGTCAAAACTTTTGCGGGGGGGGGGGGGGCGCATCATATTCACGCTACGCCACTGCTCAGGATGGTGGTAGGGGGTGCACATATACCATGGGTAGGTATCTAAAAGTTTGACAATTCAATAAGAATGAATAGATGCTCTTTTCCTGCACTTGGAAGCTAAATCCCTCAACGCTCCAGCCAGTGAATCCCACTGTTATATTTCGTATATTGGGTTCAATGATTGGAACCACGTAATACCACGGGCCCTTAAAAGCAGAACCCATTTTCGACATATAAGTAATTTGAATTTCAGCTTGCAAGACTACATATGCATTGTGCCACATTCTTATTTTTTCTTCTCTGCGTCAATTATATTTATCCTTTGATGTGCTTTTTACATACAGTATAAATAATATGTTGGGGAAAGTATTGAACTTCCCCTTATAAAATGTATATTTCCCTATGAAAGATTAAATTATAGTTTGTCAATGTTCATCCTCCCCTTACGGGGCTTTGGTGAAAGGATATCTCACACACCCCATCCAAAGACCCGTCCATCACAGGCATGAACTTCGGAAGCTGGACAGATTGTTGGTATAGTTCGTTCACGAATTATTGGTCAAATCCACTTAGGGGCTTCGGACAATGCCATTGTTAAAACAGGTGTGTAACATATTGTGTCAAGAATTTGCACCAACTCTATCCCTTTCTCAGCCCTATGTTGCCAATTTTCGGGGAAACCCTTTCAGTGCCAATCAGCAAGTCGGAAAAGCACACAAGAGGGACGAAAGTGCCATTTGCAAGGTGATCCGTCAGTTATCACTCGCGAAAGGACACAATAGGGCTAAGCAGAGCTTACAAGGGTCGGCACGCGTCTTCTTAACCCAAATTCTCAAGTTGTTATGACCAGTAATTCGTGAATGTACTATATCAACCGTGACCTTGCGACTGCTTGTGCCCGTTGTGCGTACCTCAATGACGGGCTGCGCGCGCCGTGCTTCGCCCGACAGCCAACAGATGAAGGGGTTCAGCAGCCAGGGCTGCATGGCGCGCTTGTGCACGTGCTGCACCACCTCGTAGAGCACGCGCATGAACTCGCTCTCGCCTTCGGTCTGCGTGCTCATCGTCGTGCCTGCGTGCGAGGAACGCGTGTGCTCAGTCCAACTCCAGGCGGACAAAGGCAACCACTCGACAAGTCGCTCCCTATTCCACGCTCCTGCCGATTACCGTAGTCCCTAACCATATGTATAAGCTCGTACAGGCATTTCGCACTTGGCCTAAAATGTGCGTTGGTGTAGATTATAGTTGTTACCATATCAATTATCATGTCCTGACTTACGGAGGCCTAAGCACGATTACTCCTGTACACCTTTCACAACCAATTGTACGCCTGGAACCTTCTGGGACCACACCGATAATTCAGACGATGTTAAGGATAGATTCTTCGAGCTGGAAATGTTATGTTATTTGCAGAGATTCCTCGCATCTCGTTTAAGAAGTTGTCCCTTTTTGTATACCTACCAAAATGCAATACCTATACTTCCTATGCATATACCTCTACTTAAACCTCCCGGCCTCGAGCCAGCAACTTTTTGAAATCCCTGCTGTACCAAACCGGCACTGTGGCCGGCGACCATACTCATTGATGTGTAGGTCATCATGGTACCATGGAAGATGGTATTGGTGATGGTAGCCCGCTGTACACCTATCTGAGGTAGGTATACCCACTATATGCTCACCGATGGCCGTCTCGCAGATGGCATCGAGTGTGCACTGCCCGAGCGACGTGTAGATGTCGAACGAGCGTCCGTCCGCCATCTTGTCCAGCTGGCCGGTCAAGATGGCCGCCTTGTACGCGAAGATCTGCACGTACGTCTCGAGGATCTTGAAGTGGAACGCCGACGTGATGAACTTCCGGTGCACCCGCCACGTCTCGTCCCTGCGGGACCAAAGCGAGAATTATTGACATGGCCTTCTTAGTTATTATAATTCTTTGCTAAATAAATGAGTCAAAACCTACAACTATTGTGGGAAAGGGCGGGGTAGGGGGACAAGGCACCCGGTCGCCGATCAGGCCCATGCGCATAGAAAAGTGTGTACAAAGAAAAAACGGGGATATGCGCGTAATATTCAATACCCCAAGTTTGAAAAAGATTTTTTTGTAAGGCTAACAGTGGGGCGCCGAGGTCCAAGGGGCGCCGGCGCGAGGCGTCGAGCGCCCAGCGCCTGACATTGGGCCCGGCTCGAAAACTTCTCAGCGCCATTCACAGCGGGAGGCGCCATGATGGCCCCTGGGCGCCAGTGCCTTCCGGCTGGGAATCGCCAGAAAGACAGTCCTCCTTGCACTTGCTTGAAGCACCGGTCGTGCACAGCCGTAACCAAAGCCGCCAGAACCGTCAGCTCCCGGGGTTCTTTTAATCGTTCCTCAAAGTAGCCAACTCACTGCCATACAACACCCGTTTCTTGCATGCACTTGCTATAGCACCATTCCACCTCGATCATACCGTCCAAAGCCTCATCGCGAGCCACCAGCAATGAATGATATCGGTTCTCTTTTAATCTTATTTAAATTACGAAAGCTCGTAATTGGCTATTCATTTTATTATTATGTACACAAATTAGCCTCCCAAAAGTGTTGTCCATCCCGGGATTTGAACTCGAGGTTGAATGTAAAATGTGGTTGCAGTATAGCATCACGCGGTACCAGAGCCACTATGAGTATTCGTAAACTCTGGACCATACCCCCCCTGGGGACATTCAATTCTCGCCCTGTATGCAAATTACTTCTCCCAAATTTAATGGCCATTTAGCTCAGCGGTTAGAGCACCAGCCGCGAAAGTTGGGGACCCGGGTTCAAATCCCGGGATGGACAACACTTTTGGGAGGCTAATTTGTGTACATAATAATAAAATGATATCGGTTCTTTAAATCGTTCCTCAACCCAGGCTTGGCCCGTGAAGTGCCAGCGAAACACCGGGCATCTATACAGCACGATATCTGGTAGACCACCAGCGATGCCCGAGGGCCTACCTTTTCCTTTAAATATTCAAGGCCATATTCCCGAATGTTCCTATGATATGAGGGTGGTTCCTACGACATGATGTGTCTCGGGACGAGATACCATGTCGTCAAAGTCGAAACTAGAACCATCCCCCAGCAGCGCTGGGTTTTCCATACGTATGTAGCTTGTTTCCAGAAATATATGAGGGGCGCCATTAAATATTTTACGGGGGGGGGGGGGGCGCATCATATTCACGCTACACCACCGAAAGGCACATTATATTCTCGTTTAGCGAATACTAACTTAAAGAAGTTCCCCCATTTCTTCTTCTAAGGTACTACCTCCTACCTTCCTAACTCCTATAGTGTACCTATATAGACCTGCTGTTGACCTATTTAAATACATTATACGTTTGAGGGCTTTCATTTACAGATGTCACATAAAAATACCTAAAAATGCATATACAGGTGAATATGAATGGGGCGAGGGAATATGCTTTTCACAATCAAGCATTATCTGGCCAATACTTTAAGTCCATCCATAAATAAATTGACATTTGAAAACAGACACACAAAAACGTGAATGCATCCGAGATTGAATAATTGCACTCATGGCTCTCTCTCTCTCTCTTTCATCGAGCCTGCCACTGGCAAGTAATTTAAATTGTTGCGCGTTACGCGTGACGATCATCGCGTGATTGCGTGTCGCGTGACGAAAATACCTACGACGACCTCGCAGAAAATGGGGTTTCGATTTGGCATGTGAAATTAGCAAGACTAGACAAACAACTCTATAATGACGGACTACAATTATCACAATGTGTTTTAAAAGCCAACATATTTCGTCTGAACACTCGACGAATAGAAATCAACGAGCATGTGCGAAAACACTGTGCGAAGAAAGTACTAACTAAAGAGTAAAGACAATGACAAGGGACAGAAAGGAACAAGTGTCTCTTCCACATGGCGGGTACGGATAGTGTAATGCCTTGCGTCGTATAATTTAGCGGCTTGAACTCTTTCTTTAGCTCAACCTCGAGTTCTGGCCACGACGCAATGCGGATTCTTCGCCGAACAAAACCTTGTTCAGCCAACGATCTTCCTGGAGTTCTGTTACGCGCGATATTGTGAGCTCGTGTATCCTCTCGAGAAAACAACCTGGGAACCTCCGGAAAATTGTAGACCCCATTTTCATACCGGGACCTTCGGCATATGGTTTGGTGTGGGTTGGTTTGGTTCCGAGGTGGTGTCGTCTCCGTGTTCGGCCTCCCTGAGTGGTTACCGCTCCTATGGCTTATTGTTACCGCTTCTAGTCTTTGCTTGAGTATATAGTGTACCTATATGCCGCTGCAATCTGCGTGATTTGTTTAATTCTAATCGTCTGCCAGTTAACGCTAATATATTATTATATTAATTTATTTTAATCTGTTTGTTAAAAACATTACCTACGGCTACATTACATGTAATATATACACACTGTCACAATGATATGGATAATTCAGGATAATATGTTAAATGGGGTAAAAACTATTGTAAAAAACCATATAGTCCAGAGTACATTAATTATATAGTCCACGTTATTTTCCAATGCTTCATTTATTCAGGGAAATTCCCTAATTACCTCAAAATTGGCGCAGATTATACTTGTATTTTTAGAAAAACGCCACAAAAGCTTTAGTAAACTACCGAGCAATTAATATCCTGTCGTTATTTTCCAGTTTCTTTGACGTAGCCATGAAAAAAAATTGAACATTTCGTAACTCATGCACGAGAATCCACAGGAAGGTCAACCACGACAGCAATACCTGGATTGGTGGGAAAAGTAATTGAAGCACGCAATATGGGACAAGCAGCTATTGCCTGCATTTACTATGATTTTAGCAAGGGTTCGACCGTTCGATATACTGTGAACCACTCGCGTCTTCTGGCGAAATTATCAGCAATGGGCATCGCTGGAGTAGCAAAGAGTTGGATAGCCTCGTATCTTAAGAGGGCTCCTCACAGTTAATCCTTTTACCCACAACTCCCATTTAAACGTTGAATGCAGAGGTCCAAGCGAACAGAAAAATGAACCCCTAAATATGTTTCAATCTTTAATTTTATGATACCAGTAGATGAAGGAAGAGTTTATCTAGTCATGGATAACCACCAAATGATATTTTCAAATATGTGTATGGTGCAAACTTTCAAAAGTCGTATAAATGAGCTCATTTGTGCGATTTTTGAAAGTTTGCACCATACACATTTTTAAAATATCAAATTTTGGTGGTTATCCATGACTAGATATACTCTTCCTTCATCTACTGGCATCTTAAAATTAAAGATTGGAACATATTTAGGGGTTCATTTTTCTGTTCGCTTGGACCTCTGCATCCAACGTTTTAGAGGGGGTGAGGAGGACCCTTAAAGATCGCAAACAGCCGGTGCACTTAATAAACAATGGGGAAACCTTTCGGTCTATTGAAACCAGTGTAAACATAGGAATCCCACAAGGCTCGGTCATCTCGCCCCTGCTTTTCTATTTGATACACTAACGACCACCCAGGACACTTTGGTAGGGGAGCATTAACTTTATTCGCCGATCTCTGATAATTGATAATTAAATTACGTATTAAGGCCATTCATTGATGGTTGTTGAGGTTAATTGAATTCAACTTTTTATGGATTCCCAAGAGATATTTCGAGGTTCTGAAATATTCAATTGGTTGTCAAAAGTGTGAGGATTCCGTATATATTTGTTTCGTTGCGATCGGATAACGGGTGTGGCCTGGAAAGTGTACACGGTAAGAGGTAAATTCTTAGCTGGAATTTACCCGTAAGTACATCTTTCAATATACCGGCTAAACATGGTTATTATAAAACTCTTGTAAGTAATTATCGAGTGAATCTTTCGAAATGAAAATGGTTCAATAGGTTGTCCGAAGTGTGAAGATTCAGAAAATATGGGTTTCGTCGCGATCCGACGAAAGGTGTGGCCTGGAAAGTGTATACCTACGAGGTGAAGGAAATGGCTCGACTTCGGAGCTCATTGAACAGACTTAAGTACGTATTAAAGTACCTATTGCTCAGCAGGCCGTTGCCGAAGAAGGGACGCATGGCGGCGCTCATGTGCTCGTCGCGATTGCGCACGCGCGGATTGCCGAGCACGCGCTGTGCGTCGCCCGCCGAATGCAGCAGCACGTACAGCTTGGGTCCGGCCCAGATGCGAACCACCGACCCGTAGTCCGAGTGCAGTCGACACATGTTGGTGAAGTTCTCGGACAGGCTGCCCCAGAACAGCATCGAGTTGCCTGCACAACGACGGTGGTGTCAAGATTGCACCAATGGCAATGTCAGTGACGTGATGTCATCGACATTGGCTCGCTGCAGTGCAATTTCGTAACTCTGATTTCGACGTTCTCGGTTATATGAGTTAAAAAATTACATGGACAACAATAGGGATTTTATCCATCAGAACCGATAAAGGCCATATTCCACTAGGGTTGCAGCCTGCTGATCCTAGGCCTTCTTATCTCAAATTTACTATCATTTAGAGGGCCATGGATCGGCAGGTTGCAATCCTGGTGGAATATGGCCATAACGCCATAACGTAAAAGTTACAAAATCGCCCTGCTGGCAATGTCAGTGACGTGATGCCATCGACATTGGCTCTGCACTGCGATTTCGTAACTCTGACTTTGACGTTCTCGGTTACAAAGTTAAAAAATTATCATGGACAAAATTAGGGATTTTTTCCATCAGAACCGATAACTGCATGACGTAAAAGTTACAAAATCGCTAGGCTGGACCAATCAGAAACTCCGTGGCACAGTCGTGAACATATGACGTCACATGCACGTACAGAGTCGCTGATTGGTTCAGAGCCAATGTTCGTGACATCGTGTCACTGACATTGCTAGATCTGTAAATCTGTAAATCTGTGATTTAGAAAATCGGTGCCCCCATGGCAGAAGATTATTTTACCCACATGGTGGGAAAAGAGAGTGGCGCCCTCTTTCGACGTCGTTGTCGTTGGTCGCAGTTCATCCTAGTGATCCAGTACCCCGAGTATGTTGCATAAGCGTGCGCTATAGGGACACGGCTATCTAGATCGCTGCTCAGCCCCGACTTGGAGGAGGCAAAATGATGGCCACAAAAGTTATCTCTCAAATACAACCTGGGGCCTTAACTAGAGCCGCCGCCACTCGTAGTCCCGGGATTACTAGCATTATCCCCTGGACCCCTCCCTGGCTATTTAATTATACCACCATATAGCAACAATCAGTAACCCAGACCTAGAGCGGCCGCGTTATGTAACATCGTTTTCAGCGACTCTGACTTTAGTAACGAGCCAAGAGATTGGTTGATTTGACTTCACTGCACAATGATGATCGTTTGAAAATCAGTGCGCCTCCTAGATAATGCTTTCATCGTAGCACCACCGTAATACTGGTTGCAAGTAGCGTTAAGAAATAAACAAACTGCCCATTGTTGAAATGGCCGCTCTAGGTCCGGGTTATGGTTAATTAGTTGCATTTAACCTGGCCTTGAATCTTTACAATTAGCATGCTACAACCAAAGAACCACTTGCGTTTTTGTTTCCGATTTCGTATAGCTCTAGTCATATTAGAACAGATAGTTTCAAGATACACAGGACAACTTCACATTCAATGGCCCCTCCTCTATCACTAAACTTCATTTCACGTTAAGAAGGAGAGTGGATTTGTATATTCCTCGAGTACCCATGCTGCTGCTAGACACGAGCTAGAGTTCCAAAACTTACAAGCCATGTCTTGAGCATGACATAAGGCAAATATAAAATCAGTTTTGGAACTCTACCTCGTGTCTAGCAGCAGTGGGTCCTCGAGAAAGATGGATATCCACTCTCCTTCTTAACGAGTAATAGAGTTTAGATTGCTCAAATAATTATCAAAAAACTAAGTGCTCAAGTGAGAAATGAGGACATTATATACGCATGCGCATGCTTTCGATACCGATTGAGATTGTGAAACACGAAATGCAGACCTCCAAAGAGGGCGGTGGAATGTCAGGCTGCGACGGTCGAAAATCAAGGTGTTTAAATTGCTTATACTCATGTCTATACTGTGTGCTACTGGTATGTCCAATCTTTAGCACTAGTTTCGAAACAAACTGTTTCAATTCGAGACGTTCTCTGCGCACCAACCACCAATTTTGTACACACGGACGCCATCGGGTGTTGGTTAAAAAATGGAAATTACAGACCATTACACAGCGAGGCCATGCACAGTGGTGTAGTACTCATTTACACTGGGTGACCAGGCTATCTACAAGTTTGACCGTGGTGATAACCGAAGGTTATTATATAGTATCTTTGGTGGTGATATTCTTTTAGTTTGTTAGTTTTTAGTCTGGAAGGCTGGATATTTCCCCAAACTCCACTCTAGGGCATTCCTGTATAGGTTACAGGGCTCCCGGCATCGCCAATAGCGTTACAGCCATGGGCGTAGGAACTATTTTTGTAGTGGGGGGTAGGACATGCTTTCATAATTTTTGAAATTTGAGTTCAAGTTTTTCATTGGAGATCGACGCGTTTGCAGTAATTTTGGGGCTTGACAATGGGTTGGTCAGAATTGCATATTTTATCATTGACTTAAATTCTTCAAGAAGGTTTCTGCACTTATTTTCTTAATCTTATAAATCAATAAATGGCAATGAAACATGAATCTAATAAATAATACAGCAACCATGGTGGCAGACTGGCTCGAAAAGCCCGCGTTGATGTATACAACACCTATGGCCGGTCATTGCAAATAGCCATACAGCCAGCAATATTGTAAAGATTTTTGAAGCTATTCGAAACTAAATTCGATGTAATTCACAAATTTTATCATCTATTGTCCACACCTTCTGCGCCGCATGGCGAAATTTTTACCGCTTCTAGGGTTTCTGCAGCCCGATATTTTGTCCGAATCCAGCAATTGCTGCTTGCTAATAAGACATGCTTATGTAAATTTGGGCAAATCAACCACATGGTTATCAGATAGGGAATCCTTGTTGCAAATTTCCTGCCATAATAAATATTAAGTCTGTTAAAAACTTCAATCACGTTCACGATCCAGTTACGTGACCCCGGGAGTTAACTGGCCTGACCCCGGTGGGGGTCTTAATTAAAATGTTATTATTATTATAATTGTTATTATTATTATTAGAATACCTTATTTATTGTTTTGTTTTGTAAGATTATAGATACCTAACTGTCGCAAATCGCATCCAGCCTGATTAATTGTTATCTGTTTATTTGTTTAATTCTACGGACAATCCTCCTATATATGGCTTCGTAAAAATTACGACTGAAAATTTTATTTTGTTACCTTGTGAGACAGACAGACAGACAGAATAAATTGAATTGAAATTGAATTCATGTGCATGCTTAAACAAATCGCCAGATAAGAATTTAGAATGATTTAGCATAGATTTAAACGCGACCCTTTAGTTAGAGTATAACTATATAAGTTGCGTAGAGTCCCGCATCGAAATCTCCTGAGAACCCGCTAGCGACATCACCAAAATTGAATGGCATTTGATCTTGAATATTCTGCGGCATTAAATGCATTTTTAATTTTTATCTTAGGTTGTTTGATACGTACTTATGTACACGAATGTACCGGTAGTTATCTGTAATTATGCTCAATTAACTGCGTTCGTGGGATCTTGAGATGCCATAACTATATTTGCATAACTCTAATTTTGTACAAAGTTTATAAAATGTGTGCTCATATAAATGAAATTAATGTCGTGACATTGCTTACCATGCATACCGCATTTTGGCTGTCGTTACTCGCATATTCGAATATTAAATAGTGCCTAATGAGTTTTCCAGCTCACAAAATACATGCATGTTCAATAGACCATGTGCCAAAACACGAACCATCTCCACATCCCATGTGAGAGCATCGCTCTTAGCCAGACCCCAAGGCGAAGAGCGTCCCATGCCATGCCACACGCACCTATGATCGGCCACCCTCTGGGGCCGGGTATTTTGGCGGCGGCCGCCCAGATGTGGCGTCGGGGGCGCCAGTAGAGCGTCAGCCAGAGGGTGAGCGCGATCAGCGCCAGGCCCAGGGTCGGCACCAGCCCCATCGGCACGGCGTAGCGAGGTCGGACCAGGGCGTCGCTTTCGATCGCCACGTCGGCGTCCGAGCAGGCGGCGTCGTATTCGAACAGTGAAGACATCGCACGGGAATGAGACGTAGTTGTTCACGTGGACATGATGGGACGCATTGACAGTTCAAATTATCGACTCAAATTGACCACATTGATATACTAATTTACCGACCAAACTGGTAAGGGATTTCCCATAAAAAGTAAAATGGGTTTCTCAACAATCTACCACTCGAAAAACACACTTTTTTACATGCCAACGTTCAACTTATGCAATTTTGATTTTGTTACGGTTTGTATTTCCTATACAATTGGGCTCAGGGATCTCAATTAACTTTATATAAAAGAAATAGCCGCACTAAACTCTGCAAAATGAGCTTGACCGCTGGGACAATGGCACTTGCTTTCCACTCGAAACCACGCGCCTGACTGCGTGTCTCGTTGCAGACAAACAGACTCGCGGTTCCGAAGCAAAACGAACCGAGCACCACCAAACAGACGTCCGCCTCCCCGACTCGCGACTTCCCGCGCGCTCGTGCGGGTCCTTCGGCGGATGGGAGCGCTCCGCTGAGGGAATGGCGCAACAGAGGCGAGCCGCTATCGGCGCGTAATAACTACCTATGTACGAGAGACGTGGATTACGCACTTTCCAATTCGTACGCACGACGCCCGCGAAGGTCACGCGCAGGACTCCGGAGCTGCATGATGTACATGGAGCAGGTGCCGTTGCTTGTTACTCGAGCGGCGAGTCACAATGTGCGTAGCCGACTTATTCACGCGGTTTGTGCGTCGACCAAACACAATATTATGTTATCGTGTGACCAGTGGTGTATTCCACCATTTATTTTAGAAATTAGCGTATACCCACCTTTATTTTAAAGAAATACGCAGCAGTATACGCTGGTACGCTAAGTTATAGAGCTTTGAAATGTCTAACTTTTGCGAGTTTTCCATACTTCAACTCCATGTTTCACAAGTTATACATATTACCTGTTAGATCTGACGGTACCCACCCATAGCACATCCTTTCCCATTACACATTTAATCGCAAATCGAGATATGTGGACGTGTTTTAGTGAAGCCCAAGCGAAAATATTCGTAAGCACCAAATAATAATGTTTGATATGTGAAAGTACGGTGTGTTGGTATTGACGAAAATATGGAAATAAGAATTCAGTTTCATATTTACTGCCCCCCCCCCCCCCCCCGATTGATGAAAAATAAGCCTGTATCCACCTTTATTTCCGGCACACTACGCCACTGCGTGTGACACACACAATATGATGTGTGATACAAGAAACGCCGTTGTATACATCAGAGTAGCTTGTGAAGAAATGTATTTGATTGTCTTGATTGACTGGTAAAGAAAATAAAGTTTCGATCGCCCAAAAGAATCGCCCAAATTCGATCGCCCAAAAGAATGCCATGGTTACCTGTTGGCAAAACAACTGCCTAGTTGCTAGTTTGGCAGTGAGCGCTTCCTGGTGCCTTGGGTTCCTTGGGACTCCGAAGAGTCCGAGACACCCGCGACGGACGGCACCGTCCGGAGTCGAGCCCCGCAATGGGGACGGCCGAGTCGCTGAGTCATGTTGGTTACCCAATTGGTTCGGTTTCCAGCTTTTGCCACTTTCTACGAAAAATATCAGAAAGCATTTTTGAGGTCAGCGCAAAACTGCTCCTTCTTCAGAGCCATGTAATTACATGGCAAATGCATGGACGTGTAACTACTCGCCTCCGTGTGCAATTATAATTACGCTTACAAAAACAATGCCCAGTTGGTATCTCGTACACGGTTTGATTCTTGATTTCTTCTAGAGCGACAGCCAAATTATAATGGGATGGGGACACGCAGTCCATGAATTACGAAAGCTTTGGTTGGGGGGAGGTGTGATTTCATGTGCAGGAATCAGGGGCGTAACTAGAGGGGAGCAGGCGTACCTGTATCGAGGGCCTCGGGCTAAGTTGAACCGAAAACGGAGGCGTTGTCATTTTATTAGGGAATGGACTTTTTTAAATCTTTAGTTTTCCCAGTACAAGCTTTCAAAAAATTCCCTAAAAAACGTCGTCGACCTTCATTTTTCGATTCAACTTTTACAAAATTGGCAACGCTGGTGGGGTTGGGGGGGCCCCGCATGTTTTCTGCTCTGAGGCCTCTGATTTGAAGTAACTCCACTGGCAGGAATACGTTTTTTTCCCGCCTATTACTGAGTGTTGGTTGACCGAACCGGTGTCAAAAGATTCTTCGCGCTCCATTTTTGGGCAAATCCACTTTCTTCCGCAATATAAGCATTCCATATTTCCTATCAACACACTTGCATTATATATAATATGATGAAACATAGCGCTGGCCTCCCTAATTGACTTGAGTACTTGTTTAGGCCTTTGAGAGTGTATTTATTGATCAATGAAACCTCCATGAAACAGCCACGAAATTCACAGTATAAAGATAGCGACTTAACCTGAGGTCTGCACCCTCTTGACCTCCAGATTAATTGGTTATTATTAACACTTCACACGGAATTGTTGTTTGGAAAATAAAGCGGCATGGAATTCCCGCATTCTCCTCGGTATAGAACCCGCATGCGCACGTCTATGTCTGAGATGTTGCTTTGGCGATATTATAGTCGATAGACAAAAGGAAAACAGTGCGACTTTTATATTAAGAATTCAAACGCCAGTTTGAAAAATATGTTTTTTGGAAACCAATATATAGGTGGAAATTTAAAAAAATACAAATACAAACCAGGGCTAAAGAAATCAGACGCTTGAAATAAAGTTATATGTAAAAATGTACATCACCTGACTTATATAGTATATATACGTATAATATACAGAAAGATCAATTTAGAATTGCTTCTTCTAGATGAGAGCTCTCCGTATATATATATTGACCGTCAACATAACGTCAAGTGCTCCGCAAATATTATATATACCCTATTACCCTATTTTCCTTATGGCAAATATGCCCCCAGCCAATGCCTTGCCACTCTGGCATTTCATGTTGTGTGGGTATATTTGATCTACTCTCAAATTTTCTGCCAGGTTTGAAAATGCAAACCGAGTAAGATATCGTGTCCTTTATTTGTCAACTAATAAACTCATCCATGTTGAGGTCAACAAAAACTTAGAACTGCTATACAAAAAACTTTATTTTTTAATGCCGCGTTTAATTATGACCGAATTATTATCGTAATCCACAGATAACCAATGAGAATCTATAATCTAGGATTTCTTACACAATATTACGCGGTGATCAAATGATATACCTTTAGCATCGCGTTTGCTTGTGTATTCAAGGGCAAAATAGGTATTTTGTAAACCAAAAATTCATAGCATGCAATTATTATAAAAACAGAGAGAAAAGCTGCGGAAGGTTAGGCAATCATTGCACATCCGGACCGCTCTCCAATTACTTTACTTATTCTTGAGAGCATCTTATAAGCTGAACTGCGTCACAGTGCTCATGGAAGAATTTCTTATGGAAGAATGTATGTTGCATTTTCTTTGGTATATGTGAATAAAACATTCTGCGATATTAAATTTCTTAGACTCATTTCTACTATACCCTATCTTTAGCACTATAGTTTTGAAATAGTTTCTTTTCAAAATTCTGCGATATTCTTTTTATTTGTCGTTCATAATATCGTGCAGGCTCCGAAACTCTTGACATTCCGCGCACAAAATTTAATCGGCTATAGGTTTCTAACTCCGTTTGTACTGACGTTCCCGTAGGATCTTCGGGATCACATGGGGAGCTGATCGATACCACGGTTCTTCGGCATTTCATTAATTTCATTCATCTCCATGGCATTAACCAAAGTAATTATTAAGTCAAAGTTACGGGATGAACCAAAATAATAGTTACAAAAAGTACACCGTTTTTTATGCCCGTGACCGAGAAAGCAAGTGTTGTGACAAGGCATGGCAGTCATCGACAACACACATAGAATTTCTTTCCGAGCACACAACCAGGGCCATCTGTATGGAATTGTTTACCAACGCAATGGCTCGAATGTAGCTAGGAGGCTGTGGAAAATGTCGGAGTCAAAAATCTTTTGTTGAATCTCGCTCAAGGTCAAAGCCACCTACACCTAGATACATTTTTTCCAAAAGAGCAAATCGAAACAAATCCATTGAGAGGGCGCTGGCAAGTGGCAAGGTTCCTTCATATGAAAATGAATTCATGTCTTGAAGATGTCCAAATGGCAAATTAACGCAAAATAATTAGTCCTCGTAATCACAACCCCTGACGACATAGTACCTATACGTGTATATTTTATTTTTTTATTTACCTAGCTTGTTTTCTGGACATACTTTTTTCTATACTTCCATTGCAATAAGATGTTGAATAACGCAACTTGGTAAGTACTAATAAAATCTGAAAACCGCTGAGCACACTCAGATCAGTGGCACACCCCCATCATCTCCCTCTCATCCCCCCCCCCCTCCCACTCTTTTAGCTTTAGTTATCTTAGGCGGACCGGGCCAATAATTAATAAATGTGTGTTAGAAACGTGATAAGGAAAATAAGGGCTAATACGATAATACGGATAATACGGTGCTTTGCCAATTGCCACTTATAATTTAGAATTGGAATCGATTTTTTAAGATTCTATGGCACGAAATTCTCCATTTTGATTGAAACGATTGTAAAAATATCAAAAAATGATACATTTTGAAGGTATGGGTACCGTACTGTGTGTCTAAAATAACATTAAACAAAACGTCAATGAAACCGAAAATTTTGCCGTACATAAGATAATACATAATTATATTACAAAGGCGGGAATACATACACGCTATAATATAACACAGTGAGAAATCTTGCTTTTTCTGCTATGGAAGTGTCAAAAACATGGAACGCGTAGCGTAGCGCAAAATCGCGGGACCCCCCCGCCAAACATGTCCCCCCCCCTCCCAAAAAAAATTTTTAATAAGAGAAACTGTATTTTAAAGTAAAAAATATTGCCACTTTAGCTAAAAAAATCCGCAATTTTTATAGCATTTGACATGTTCATAAGCATTTGTCAATCATTTTTCCTCCGTCTAAAAACAATTAGAAATTATTTTGCATTTTAAAAACAAACAAGCTCTGTTTAGGCTTGCGGCGGCTTGGGCATCCGCTACGCTACTGACTATTACAACTAACACCACCCTTGCGCTGGGACTGTAGGTACAGTAACCGAGTATTGCCATCAACGTGCAGGATATGGACATATAACCGTAAATTAGAACACAAAATGTATTTTCCCATCACTGATTGACGAAAAACTCAGTTCACCAAGATCAATTATTATCGATTGGAATTGCAAAGCTATCAAAACATTGTGTAAAACACACGCAAAACATACGAATAGTTATCATGTAACTATCCGAGGTTCTTATACTTTTCAGGAGAGCGAATGCGCAGAATTGGATTAGGTATATAAGGATCCTTATGATAATAGGGATCTATATACATTTTACACAATCGCCCTAAATTCCACAAATTGCCCACCACGCCAAAAAATAAGTGTCAACTATCAAAGAAGAATCGGTGGACCTCTTCACCATATTCGGGGTAAATATTTTGAATTGGTGTTCGTGCGTAAAAATTAGTTCGCAGATTGCACACTGCGAGGCGTACCGTTCGGACAACCGGCGAGCTGACATCACACGGGTGATGGGGCGACCATTTGTTGTTGGTAATGTCATTTGTGTGAATTAAATGCAGATATCTTTAATATATAGCAATGGATGAAGATTTTGAAGATGAAAATCGGTGGGATGGAGACATGGGAGACGTTGAGGTTACTTGCTTGAGGCTTCCTATGTACCTACTTATAAATATTTAATAATCACAAGACGTCAACAAACTTTGTGAGGCTAAGGTGGACAACCAATAATTTAGCATTTTAAACATTTTATAGAAATTGTTGTTTTCTAGTGTGTCAGTTTTGCCATTGCAATGATAAAAATATATATTACCATATCGTAATATATCTTTCTTTCTGCCCTTGGCTTGTGCAGTCTGATGGCGGAGAAGAACCAGCTGAGAATCCGCAAGAGGTTCTTCGAGAATGCCTCGAAAAGTTTAGCACACCAGACTACATCATGGAGCCAGGAATATTTGCTCAACTGAAACGGTGATTAATGTTTTGACGGGTATAATCCTATTATAATCGCAGATTGCTTACTATTAATACCAATGTACTGATTAAACGACCAATTTTGTAGGTATTTTCAAGGAGGCGGAAACCCAGAGCAGGTTATCGAGCTGCTCTCACAGAATTACAATGCAACAGCACAAATGGCTAATTTGCTTGCTGAATGGCTCATTTTGGGAGGTAGGAATATATTTTAATTTGTATTTAATTTTTCATTTAAATTCTGCTTTAAAAACTAGTACCTTTAAAATTATATAGTACCTAATACCATATTTGTTTCCGATTCAGATGTAAAAGTGTCGGATGTGCAAGCAATGGTTGAGAACCACTTAAAGGACATGATAGTCAAGACATTTGACCCAAAAAAGGCTGATACAATATTCACAGAAGAGGGAGAAGTACGTACCTAACGGAATGGCATATTTTGTGGGATTCTATCTATATGTAATAGGCAGGTACATACCTGCTTCAATGTTGTGTACCTATCTAACTTTGTAACTTAAACTTAGACACCTGCGTGGCTTACTGAAATGATTGAGCATCCAACGTGGCGGTCGCTCATCTACAGATTAGCGGAAGAATACCCAGATTGTCTAATGCTCAACTTTACAATCAAGGTAGGCAACCATAGATTTGATTTGTTAAAATGTCAGAACACTGGCATTATATTATTTTCACGTCTTGTTACTGCGCTGCTCTTGGATGAAAACAGGTGCTACCACTACCTAGACCTACAACCTACCCTGCTATGTAGTCAGATAAATAATCTAGAAAGTAAAATGTTCCGATTTTGTTTCAGCTTATATCGGACGCAGGCTTTCAAGGGGAGATCACCAGTATTTCAACAGCAGCCCAACAAATTGAAGTGTTCTCGAGAGTTTTGAAAACGGCAATTTCTGGGTTTTTACACAGCTCTGACGACTGGCAGAAAAATATCCAGGAGTGTGCGGTAATTATAATATTACTTTTGTTTTATTATTATGTACACAAATTAGCCTCCCAAAAATGTTGCCCATTCCGGGATTTGAACCGTTGTTGTTTTGCAACCGTTGTGAATTTTGTTGTTTGCACAATTGAAATTTTGCAAAAAAGAATTTATCGTGTAAGAGACAAAGCTTTTCTTCAGATTGTTAATAATGGTCACTTATTGGGACCATAAATTTGGTAAATGGTTCAAAATTTTGTATAAGTGGGATAAAGATTAAAAATGATAAAATTGATAGAGCATCAAATTGTGCAAGTCTGAGAATTATTATAATTTTTGCCCCTTTCGTTATCATAGAAAATGGTGTGCCACGGACAGCATACGTATGTCTACAGCCAAGTGCTGCTAAAAGTACTCTCTTTGGAAATGAAGGGAGGTTCGAACATGAAGAGACTGTCACAAGAGATCACCAAATGTGCTCAAGAGAAGTAAGTTCAACCACAGATATAACACAAGGTTACCTAGATTATTCTACTTTACCTAGGTATGGATATGGCAAAAAATTGATGCTAGTAATTTTGTCTTACTTTTAACTTTTAAGTACCTAACGATAATTTATAATAGTATCTTTGATTGGAAACCACTTTTAACATCATCCCCCAGGCCATAGCATAAGGTCAATTATAATCAAGGGACCCAATGCTCCACTGGCAGTAACAGGTGAATTATAATATAACTAAGACCAATGGCTCCATGCCGTTACGGCCGGCAAAAGTATTTCAGCTTTTAGGTGAGAAAACGCCGCAAATCTTGCGCGGGGAGGGTTTGCGTGTGGATATGTGGTTCAACCACCCCGCACACCAACCATGCCTTCTCGTACCGACTGTGCACATTGCCGACGCCTTGTTGCCGCAGCAACCAGAACGTGACTCCGATCACGATGGCGTTGAACGGCGCGGCGAGCTTCCCGCAGGCGTGCGAGGCTTTGATGTCGATGCTGTCGCGCAACACGCTGAACCCGGCCGACATCACGGTGCTCTACCGCAACTACAACGCTCCCGATCCGCCGCCGCTCGACCTCATCCGCACGCCGCAGTTCCTGGGTGAGTCGATCGCGGCGGCCGATCACATTGTCTAAGCTACGGCAACGTTGGAAGGGGAAATTAATAACTCGATCGTAGCGTATCTGTATGGGTGGCTTGGCACGTCTTGTTTTGACTAAGAATGTATTTGTTAAGTTGTTTTTAACTTTACTAAACAAATAGAAATTTAAAGTGCTCCATTTCAAAACATTAGTCTACAAGCTCAGGCTTTAATAATGTGATTGATCGCTTTCATATTTATGACTGAATTGGACATGCACCAATGCCATGTCAGAGTAGATTAATATAATATTGACATGCATGGCATGTCAATTGACCTGAATCCCATACTTTGCGTGCAGATGAATTCTTCGTCCAATTAGCTTTGATCGATCCCTAAACAAGTCTAACATTTGTTGCCACCCGATTAAAGAGCTGCTGGTGGATGCGCTGTTCAAACCGGGTGTGAAGCTGAACCCGGAACACAAGCACAAGTACGTGTACTTGCTCGCGTACGCGGCCAGCGTCTTCGAGAAGGGCAACGTGCGCAACAAGGACGACCTGAAGGTGACCGCGCAGGGCATCGAGAAGGTCCACGTCGTCAGCAATCTCTGTCCCAGCTCGGCGGAACTCATCGCGGAGCTGGCACCGCTCTACCAGTGCATCAAGTGAGGACCTCTCTAGACACTTGGCCCAGTCTGTTTGGTATTGACGGCCAGCATTGCTAGTCCGTTCTACAAGTCTGATGACTGTACATATGCTACGGCTAATGCAGTTAGCTGCTGTCGAGTCCATCCTGAGAAGGACAGGCCATTTGGGCATTGCTTATCACTTATCAGTCACTTATCAGTCAATGTTATCAGACTAGAAAAAAATCTTGCTACTGCTAATTTCCATTTGCATGTCAGTTCTTGGATCACCCATCTTTCTAATATATCTAAGGGGCACGTCAGATAAAATTTTTCTTCTCTCGTTGGCTATTGTACCTAACCTAATGCTCGATTTTTGTTAACTAGCAATATTCGTACTTGCTAGATTCCGTTGCAAACCCATTTTATTAGTAATATGGAGCTGACGACATGCATTAAAAATCTGCTAGTAGCCAAGGGCTTAGTGTTTGCAAATGAGGGTTTCCTAATGTCCCTGGGATTGTCTATTGTTCATGTTTTTCAGTTCGGAACTGATTTGGGTATTTTACAACAGCTCTTCAACAGTGATATTTGCCAGGATTGGTCACTACTACCATTCGCTTATGAAACTAGCAATATTAGGCAGAACCAGATGTAGACAGCCACCCGCCCGATGTGGGACCCATTCGAGCGTAACGCACGGCAATTGTCCGATGGCATCGGCAGAGTGCCGGTGGTCTCGGTGGGCGTGGTCCGGTGGGTGGAGACGGTCGTCACCGAGCCGAGCTACTTCAAGCTGTGCACCGAGCACACGCCCACGCATCTCGCGCTCCTCGACGAGGTGGTCGCCTGCCACCCGCTGCTCCATCCGGCCGTCTTGCGGCTGCTCGTGCGGCTCTTCGAGTCCAAGCAGGACGAGCTCGAAATTCTAGTGCAGGTGGGCTTCTACGGGTCTCGACTCTTGACGACCGTGAATTTATACTCCGTTCCTTGCTGATCTCATTGTCAAGCTAACTTTTGTTGGGTTTCCATAAAGAGTTAACTTTTGCTTATTTTTCCTGAATTGCTAGGGGTATATGAATAGATTTCTGGGTTCAAAATTTCATTATGAGCAAGGTACCTACTTTCCGTGCTTTAATTAAACCCTACACTGGTTCGTATCCGGATAGTTTTGACTTTTGATGGATATCTGGCCACTAGATAATAACAGTTCGAAGGCATCCCTAGTCCATTCATGTTTCATTGCAAAAATGATTTTCTTTACCTATTCACTATTTGAAAAAAATGTCAGAATGGTGAAAGGCCATTCTAAAATTGCTGTAATGAACGACACAGAAATTTGATAATGATTTTTATTTATCTTCATTTTTTAAATTTAAATTTCTTTCTTGGGTGTACAAGGGTTGTACCTACAGCCTTTAGCGTGTCTACCCGTTGGTGATGCGTTTGGTGATTGTTGTGTCCCGGCTGCAGTTGGAGCTGCGCAAGATGCTGCTCGACCGCATGGTGAGCCTCGTGAGCCGCGGCTGCGTCCTGCCCGTCGTCAAGTACGTCAAGCAGTGCTGGCAACGCGGCGACACCGACATCTCGCTCATCCGGTACTTTGTCACCGAGGTACGTCGACGCTCTTCTCTTTGCGTGCGTTTTGCACGTGATGACCGTCGCCATTGAGAAAGCTAAGCACTTCCCGTGGGTGAATCCTTGGCTTTCTTGTGTAGAGTTCCCGCACTTCCAATTTCAGTTAATTCGCACTGCTTTTGACATTTTGCAAAATTGGAGGTCGAATTTCATCTGGGTGCAGTTACAGGATAAGTGCTTAGGCACACATGGGATTAATGGTGAAAGGGACTGCACCTTGTTCATTCTACCTATTTTAAGATATTTTTTGCTATGGAATGCTGTACAAAATCCTGAACCACTTGAAGCTTGTTTATTAAAATGCAATGGACGTACTTGTAGCATGTCTCTGGAAACCACAAGAGGATTGAATCCAAGAATGGTATCTTTGCCGTAAGGATCGATTTGGCATTTTATTTGTTATTTTAATGCTGCAGGAGTTGATCCGTATGATTCCGTTGTTTGACGCAGTGTTTTTCTTGCGAGGGCAGGTGCTGGAAACGATAGCCCCGCCGTATACGTCGGAGTTCGTGCTGCTGTTCATGCCGATGGTGGAGAACGAAGAGATCACCGGCACCATGCGCGGAGACGGCGTCAACGACCCCGTATCCGAGTTCATAGGTGAGCTCGACCATCCATCCCTCTAGCCCTTCGATCATCATTAGCCGGGATACGCAACTAGCTCAGCGCTCTATGTATCCCGAGCAACGTTTAAGTATAGGCCTTATTACGGAGTAAAATTTCCGAAAAAGGGTCATAGCCACCCAATTTTACGCCTTGTCTACAACATACTGGAAAATGGAAATGATACCTTCAATGCTGCGACCTTCAAGTGGTGGAAAAATGGGTCTGAAAGTCACTTTTAGGCAAACTGCTCTGTAACCTTAATTATTAGTTATTAGTAATTAGTAATTAGATTACTAATTAGTCAATGCTCAGTAATAAGTTAGATAACTAACTACTAAATTGCATTTGTTTCAGTGCACTGCAAGGCAAACTATACAGCAATTTGAAGGAAGAAAATGAAGTCTTCAACACAGTTTTAAATTCATTGCGTGTAGAAGAATGCTATAAATGTTTCAAGATTGAACTGTTGAACTGTAAATTGTGAGGAGTGAAACAACTGTGTGAATAACGTTCAAAAGAAATCCAATTTTGTACTGTGCAGTTGACTGTCTTGGCATCTGCTATCGTTATCTTTAAGTGCTAAAACAAATCTAAGGAGTGATTGTGATTGAACCTTCGGATTTGATATTAATTATAAATAATATGATTCTGCCCCATGAAAGAATGTTTAAATACTTTCTGCTGCAGTGTGCTAGAAGTCACATTTGCATGCCTTTTGCCAAAGTGAGGGCCGCTAGAAGACGCAACGGCGTTTGACGATCAAAAGTGACTGATATAGATTAGAAAGTTACCTATTAGCGCTGCAGCAGAACTTACATAGGTAAGTATATTCTCTAATCAAATAGAGTGTAGAGGACTTCAAAAATTAAAAGAGATTTATGTAAAAAAATATATATATCACTGCAAGAATAAATGGTTGTATGTTGACTTTCTTTAATGTGAACTGGCCTGGCACATCAATGTTCTTTAGAAGTAAGGACTTCCTGATGAACTAGAGGATTTTTCTAGGCTGTGAAGTCTAGAAAGATCATTCATTAGTTCAATATTGTGAGTAATGATGAGTATTAAAAATGGTTTAACAATAAATCAACAATAAAATTATGAGTGCTCTGTGAGACTGCCTAGGGTAACTAAATCTAAGTACACAACTCATGCCGTTTGTTGATTGACGGATTGGTACAATTCTTGCTAATGAGGATCAGATTTGAGAAATTTATCATAATCTATTTGGTTCATAAGAGCAGACACTTCATCGTTTTTGCTCAGCTCCACCTTGAATAGCCAACCTGGAACACAAAATTGTGGTTGTGTTTGGAGTTTGAACTCATCCAATGCCTAGCACCGCAGATGACATGCAGGACCAATTCCTATCCGACACAATCATTGCCTGTGCTAGTGAATTAATTGGTGTCAGCCAGCGTTCCACATGGAAAGGACGAGAGTTGGTCTAACTATTTCTTTGATGCAAAGGCATCAACAAAGGAGGTAATTTTAGTTGAAACTTATGGCATTTTCGGTTGGTATGCTCTGAGAGCACTAGGTAATCTGCCCTGTGACGTCATGCTCGCTGGCAGATTTTCTGTCGGAGCAATCTGAACCGAATGCGCACGGGTCGCTCTGCTCAGATATGCCAGATTTGGGTGCTGATCTGTCCAAATTCTCTGAGCAAGAAAAAGCACTCTGGGAGCAAGCAACCATGCCAACCAAACATACAAATTCCACTCTAGAGCAAGCTGGTTTGACCAACCAAACACACGACTTGCTCTCAGAGCACTCTAGACCAACCGACCGAATTCGCCATAAAATAATTCAATCGTATTTGCCGGACTACTGCATGTTCGGTAAGTTGCGAATGTGATCATGATCAATTTCGAAAGCAATAAATTTTATTAGCAACCAGGTTGCGAGTGCATGGCTTGTATAGAAATTAGAAAGTCTTGATTTTAGTAGAGCGATTGGAATCACATAAGACTGGGTGCGCGGACTGGAGTTCAGAGGGCGCTTAATATAATTTGGCCAATTCAAAAAGTCTCACCTTTTTCATAGCACGATTGGTTAATCAGTCCAGGTGTAGCTTCTACGGCCGAGTTGATTTCAATCACCTTGCCGGACACAGGACTGTAAAGCTCGCTTGCAGCTTTCACACTTTCTAATGCACCACATTCCTCTGCAAAAAGGTAATAGTCTCTAAACTTGCCCTAAACAATGGTATAGACCATCTATTCTATGATGCTACCTACACATTATGAAAGAATTGCAAGACATTTCGTTAAAGAAATCTTCTGGACTTACCGTTTTGCTCAATCTGTGAACCGACTTCAGGCAACTGTGCATAAACTACGTCACCGAGGGCATCCTAAATGTTAAAAAATATATTATTAGAATCGATAGAATACCTAGGTATCTAGTACCAAAGATACTATTATATTAACTTTCCTGGTACTATACCTATAGTACTTTCCTAATATTACCCTCCTAATATTACTTTCCTTTTTATGAAATACTGGTTCAAAAATTTGTTACTATTATAAGTTTTATAAAAAGCAAGCTCTTTTTGTTTCTCATTCATCCAAAACTAAACTGTATTGAAATTATATCCATGGCACAATAATTCAAAGCGGTACACTCAGTAGGTATACCACCGAGTAGGTAGGTAGGTACCACCGAGTTGTACACTTTTTAACGTTTTTTAATCTATGATTTTATCATAGGTATTGGTTGTATATATTATAGGTGGTACATACAGGCATTTACTAAAAAATTAGAAGCCCCTGATGTACAAGTTGAAATAGTTAAATGTTTCTTTCGTCATTTTACTCTTTCTGTGGTAATTTAAAGATATAAAAGATACGAACTATCTGAACTTTGTGCTGGACTGGTGCACCATGGCATTGGATATGACCTTAAAGTGCTCACGACCACTGCTTCGTGAAATTGATACAAAGAATTGCAAATAAAACACACAAAGTAAACCTACAAATCATTTGAATTGAAAAATATGTGTCGAACTAACCTGAGCGTAATGAGAAATTCCCACGATTCCTATCTTGCCATCGGATGTCACCCATTCGTGCTTGTCGGTGTACCGCCTTTCTGTAATAAAATTACCCTAGTTCATTAAACATGTCACCAAAAAGTTACGTTACCATCACAAAAGCAGAAATATTTAATAATTCAAGAAATCCACCAATACTTACCCAAGTTTTGTGCAGTGCTCGAAGAGAGGTTAGGTGACACATGTAAAGTTCTAGAAAAGTCCCACGTAGGTTTGGTTGTCCTGCTGTTATCTAAAAATGCCTTTAACTGGTAGCACGACTTTGTGGTTACCCGACAAGACCTCAACATCAATGGGACACAAAGAACCATTCTCAAATTGAGCTTCACAACCACCAACGGTACTTGATACGAGACCCCCAGCAAACTTCTGTCTGACAATTTTAAAACTGAGAATATCTATCAAGCAATTGAGGACCTATGACCCTGATGTCCGAGTAGAAAATAAAATAATTTAACTCCTCATCTTCGAGAATGCTTAGTGTTGGCTTGCCAGACTTCTCTAAACCGACCGAGTTCTACTAGTTGATTTGTGAACGCTCCGAAATATCCCTACGTCGAATGATTCACAAATTAAGCAGATGCAGACCAAAAATTTTCTACAGATATGCATTTCAGAGTATAAAAAGAAATTCAACATGAGAAGTGTCATAATGCACTTATTGTTATCCCAATCAGTTAAATGAACACATGACAACCCTGTTTAAACCCTTCCTATCTTTCTCGGCCAGGTCAACATCCAAGCGTGTCCAGTCGCACTGAGCAAAGTTCAAGGTGTAGATCAAAATCTTGATTTTTGTCATAGCTAAGGAAGCATGCTTATGAAGCAAACTTCCTCTCTGGCCCTTGTTCTTATTTGATAAAGCAGGCCACAAAACAACAGTGAAACAAAATACACAGCAAGCATTCCGTTAGAGATTTGGCAAAGTATATCGAAAGATTTCCAAGATCAGAGGTCAGCAGAAGAGCATCATTGGGTTTATAGGTGGCATTGGAAACATGTGAAGATGTAATGCACTGAACATTTTTATCTTTTGGTCCATTAACAGAGAAATATACATAAGCTGTAAATTACGCATCATACGGCCATATCAATCCATGATATTTTAGTACTACTATAACTTTGCCTACTAGACACTTGTTTTTTTGTTGGAAACAAATTTTACCAAAATGGGACAGATGACATGAGAAGAGGCATGTAGTTTGGAACCGTTACAAAAAAAATATTCGCATATATATATATTTCTTTTATTAACTAGGACTAATTAAATTACAATTCAATTTTAAATAACATACAGAGTTACAGAATGACAATGTCGTTGTACCAAATCGTATCTGAAATGTGAGAATGGATGTTTCACGTCCGAACTGGTCAGAGATCAATGGATATTGGATGGTTCTTACTAATTACTGCACAACACGAAACAGCTAATACCTTCGCAGATGCTTCGCATGTTCAACCACCGATCCTCCAGCCTTGAATTCAACAAATCCTATTTAAATGTTCTTCGACACCATCGAGATTCAAAAGTACATTACCTTTGTCAGCGATCCTGAAGTCTGTTTAAAGTGTCACACAATAACTTTGCTGCACAAGTTGATTCGACCCTCACCAAGCATTAAGTCAGTTGATAAACGGTGAATGGTCACGGAATGAGTCGTCTAGAGACCGATGGAGTACGAGCGGCCGTTGGGGTTGTGCACCGGCGTGCAGACGGGGCTGGTGATGCACCACTCGTACCAGACGTTCTTGGCGTTCGAGCATCGCCAGAAATGCACCTCCAGAATCTCTCCCTTCTTCAGAGGGATCGGAACCTGTGGCAAATCACACACCACTTTGCTTCTACACCAAACATCTCAAAGTTCAAGTCAAGTTCATCTCAGGTCTGCAAACTCTTATATATATACCCACCTGGGTTTGTGTCTTTGGGGCCAGTTGGTATTACAACCTACAAGTGCCTCAACACATAGTTAAAATAAGAGTTAAAAGTTATTTGTCAGGGCAACCACCAATAGGATGCTGTGGAGCTGATCTGTTTCTGAGGGCAGTCGCTTAACTCAAAAAAAATTGTAATACCAGCCGTTAGTGTATTTGGGAATCGAACTAACTCCAGAGATAGTAACTGGTTTAAATGGGACGGATTCAAGGAATAACAGCCACAAAACTTTGCAGAAAGATAATCCTATCATTTGGCTGCAATCGTTATGAAAACGATGCTAGCACGACTCAGCTCGCGAGGATCTAGCCTGGGATCTACTTTCAGTACACAGAACACGATACTCGAACAGTGCACGATTCACAATTGCCATCTACGAGAACAAAACTCACGTAAATGGGGAAGAAGATGGGGAACCAGCTGCACATGCCCTTGGAGTGTGTCTCAGGAAGGATGCTGAGCTTGACATCTTTGTAGAGCACTGTGTCGAAGAATCCCGCCAGACCGTGCAGGACGCCATCCTCACGTGCCTCGAACTTGAGCTTCCCGTGGCGGTTGTTGTCCATCGGCACATCTGCATCGGGTAGCAAACTTTAACACTCACTTCACATTGTTTACCTTGTTGCAATCAACTGGGTTTCTTGCCTAGCTCAGTAACACAAGGTGTTCGGAAACTCATCGCGCTCATCTCTGGTTCTGTGCCGACTTTTGTGATCTGTTGGACTTGGACCCTAGCCGAGCAGGGGCAAACGGTTTGCTTCCAAGATTTCGGTTGCTTTGCTCCGAGAGCACTAGGTAATCGCAGATTCACTGTCAAAGCGATCTGAACCGAACGGTTACGGGTCGCTCTGCTCGGATTTGCCAGATTTGGATGCTTATCTGACAAAACACTCCGAGCAAGAAAAAGCACTCTGAGAGCGAGCAACCATACCAACCGAACATACAAATTCCACTCTAGACCACTCTGGTTTGACCAACTGAACACACAGAGCGCTCTAGAGCAATGAACTGAAAATGCTGTAAGCTGCATGCTCCAGCTGGTAGCTAGAAGCCAATAACATTTTGCTATGCCCCAGACTCCCAATTGAAAGTGCTGCTCCCGAGCGACAAATCATCAAAGTCGGCACATAGCGTGGCTTACCTAGGTTGGGGAATCATCAAAGTCGGCACATAGCGTGGCTCACCCAGGTTGGGGTGGTGGAAGGTGAACAGCGGCTGCGACGGCGCCAGGTTGAACTTGTTCTGCTGGTGCACGACGTAGGCGGTCTCCAGGTGGTGAAGGAAGTACTTGTCGGGGAGGCGGCCGCGACGGGTCTCGCACCACAGCTTCGACGACTGGATCGGACACACGTACGACGTGTAGCTGCTCGGGATGCTGATGCCGTCGGCTGGCAACGCAAAGACAAAGACGCCGTTTCACTACCAAGCATCGCAACTAGGCACGTGGACCGAACAGGGTTGTGAAACAATGCCAATAAGATAAGAAAGTTTAAAGAATGTTAGTGTATATGTGGGGAATGTATTAAAACCTGACTAGTCTGATGGCTATTATCAAATGACAAATTTTAACGCTTGTGATAACAATTATATATTGTAATCACACAAAGGGCATGCACCTAGTTGCAATAAAATGTATTGAAATTGAAAATAAATAAAGTTTTCCGTAAGAATACTCATGATGGAACCAAGATTCTATTTTAGCAGGAAGGTTATAACTTTTGGAATATATTTTAGGAGAAACTGATTCTTTGATATACCTAGAAAGAGTTCAGACAATGGAAAGTGGCTTTGGTGTGTAAATAGGTTTTTTGGGCAAATAGTATGGATAAACAATGCAAATAAGAAAACATTTTGCTCTTGAAAAAAAAAACTCATGGAACAGAGAGTCTACATTCTTGATGAGGATGGTTTGTGATGCCTGATGGTGACGAGTGATGAGCACCAAGTTCTTATCTTTGATAACGAGTTAACAGTGGTACCTGGCCTTGGAATATTTGACATGCTCACAGAAATGCCCGAGTAAGTACTGGTTAGATCGCAAGATCTATGGTAATCAAAACCACAATTTCACGTTTTTCTGTGCACAACTGTTGTCAAAGACATGCGACCTAAAAGTGACCTTGCAATCATACAGCAACAATAACGTCGACAAACCTCTTTCAGGTGTCGCCTTTCAAAACAAAGCGCTCAAAATCACAAAAAACCTGCACACAAACCGCAGGTCCCACCCACAATCGAGTCCGAAACGTTAGCCCGACCCAACCGCAAAGTCCTTCTCAGTGTTACCTTTGAGGAACTTTTGCGCGCCGTCGAGGCACTCGGGGCTGAGCTCGTTGTCGGCGAACGACCCGAGCAGCTCGGAGACGAGGATGTCGGCCTTCTCGGGCGCGGCCCACTCGCGCATGTCGGTCGAGACGACCGTCACCAGGTCGCCCCACAGCTCGGTCTGCTGCGCCTGCAGTCTGCGCTCGCCAAACGGACGGAGCCGGCCACCGATTATTGCCATCGCGGTCCACAGCGGATGTGTTTAACGGTCATGTTACCGCGGTAGTAGTACAGGTAGGCGGTAATGGACATTACACCATTTTCAGTAGCTTTTAAACTTTGGGTAACATACGAAAAAATGACATGAAACTAAACATAAAACATTTAAATTTGTCGCATTAGTTAATCAGATGTTAAAAACTTCTGACGACTCTGATGTTGAAGATTATAATAATAGCCCAGATACTAAAATTGTCTTTGTATTCCTAAATTCAAATAATATTGTAAACGTGCTTTTACTTTTTTATCAATTTTAGGATTTTTAGCAAAATTATTAAAACGAAATGGAAAGCTGATGAAAAATGCCAAAAGGAATAGCATTCTGAATATGTAGTTATTTTTCTGGTAGTTTATAGAGCCCGTTAATCTATTTGTTTAGTTTACATGTATGCATGTAGATACCTGTATTATGTTATCTATCTATATCCATAGGCAGGTATTTGTGGTGACTAAACATGTCAAAATTCGTCCCGAACTCGAGGTTCCACTAGCCGGTAAAAACTGGCCAAACGGCCGGTGAGACTCACGTGACGATGGCGCCGGGGTTCTTGTCGATGGCGTAGACCTTGATCCGACGCCCCGCCTGGCTGGCGGCTCCCAGACACGCCCGGACCAGCGGCCCGCGCCCGGCGCCGACAATCATCACCACGCTGCGGGGGAAAACACCGCACACGCTCGGAATTGGCACTCAAGTAGCGGTGTTTGTGGTCAACGTTTCCCACGGTCGGGACACTGGGCTTAATTTGAGTTTAAGAGGCTAGACTCCCTCGCTGCCAGATGCGAGCAGCTGCGAGATAGCGGGAATGCTGAGGCTCACGAGTATGCGCTTTTTTACTAAACCGTGAGAGATATAACTATTGAAGTAAGCAAGGAATTTGTAGATAAATAATCAATCTGTGACGGTAACGGACCCGATTTCTGAATTTTAATCTCCTTCATCTCTTTTTTGATTCACAGAAAAGCGCAAAAAAAGAGCAAAATACAGCATTTTTAGAAGCGGTTTCGGCCCTTTTAGACCCAAAAAATGGAAAAACGTCGGATGAACAGGTCCTTTTCAGGACCCCAATCTCATCACAAAAGAGCACAAACCGAGAAACCACTACTACCATCATACCATGGCTCAGAAAACCTGCACACTGGAGATGTCGGCGAGTTCCACCCGATTCCAAATCGGAACCTGCGGAACAGCTCAAAAACCAAAGAAAAAAAAATTTAATTAGGAAGAAAATCATTTTGTGTGCTTTGAGCATGGTCGAGCTCATCGCCCAAGGCATGCATTTATTGGCTGTCGCCCAAGGCCCAGCTGAGTGTGGGGTTAGGGTAGATTGTTAATATTACCTAATCACTTTGTATGGCTTCACCACTCACAAGCAAGATAGCATGATTGACTGCTTATTTTATTGGGATAATAAAGAAAATCATGTCAACACTATTACAAACATCCTTGCAAGTTACAATGTTCCATGTTGGTACCTGGCATACAAAAAATTTTTGAGCTAACCCAGGTACCGGGTATCCGGGTAAAATTTCTAGGTACCGCCGACATCTCTACCACACACTATCACTAATAACAAACAATCCAGCTCATTTGACAGGCACTGGAATATAAGGCAAACTCACAAGACGGTGGTGTCCTTGTCCCGTTCGGGGATGCGGTCCCGGAGCGCCTGGAAGACGGCCTCCTTGTACTCCTTGTACTTGACGGGGTCCGACTCGAACACCTCGTAGGTGCTGGACTCGAGGTTGTCCATGAGCGGCTGCAACGGGCACTGCAGGAAGTCCTCGTAGCCGCGAGCGTATTGCTGGTACGGATCGTCTGATAGCTGCCAAACACCGAGACGTCACACATCATTTCAATCAAGAAGGTACCATTCCACTGGGAGCGCTAGCAGTCACTGTAGGTAGCTTACATAACCGCCAATTTGACATTTACTGAAATAACCAAAGCTTATGTTTTTATCTCTCAACTATTTATTCGTTGATATTTTTACTAATAATTATGAAATAGATTCATCTACGATCGCTGCTCTCCGATACGGGATAGGCAACTAGCATGCCGTGCCAGCTCTTACTGCATTCACGATGTACGTTGCCACTTTTACGTCATCTTAAAACTGGATTAACATTAAAACCAACACACAAGGGGATTATTTAGCTACTTCTAAAATTCAATTGTCTTATTTAGAATGGACTAGTATATATTTGATCTTAGCAGTACCAATACATAACGGCATAATCATGGTTATAGAGTTGATCTGACCGAAGATGACAGCTGGTAAGGGAAAGGCCTATCCTATACTTTAACGTTGCATGGGATATATACAGCGCTGAGCAAGTTGCGTATCCCGGCTAGCAATGGTCGAAGGATTCATATTGTAACTCTTTTATTTGTAACCAATATAGGCGAGTGCGATACAGTGTTTTGTTTTCCTGCCATTAAAATTAAAATTTATGGGTTGGTAGTTCATGACGGGGCAGTCCCTGCTGTGGCATCTTCTTTCACGGGCCAGACTGTATCACTGTGTTTATCAGGCAAAAACCCGAGGTTTCGTGAAAAGCCCAGCGGGTACAGTGTTTTTGGGGTTTTATCTGACTGAATGGTCTATTTAAAGAGCTTTTTTACTTGTGCATTTTGTATGCTCATATTTTCACAATTCAGAATAATAATTTAGTCTGCAATACCTACCAGCCCTTGCATTGTGTTAAACATCTCTAATCTACTAACGCGGTACAGTTAAACTTTGTAGACGGCAAGAGATTTCCGAATTACAAAGAGTTGGTGGCGACGTTCAGCCTTACTTTACCACAGCCTGGTGGACTTCGAAGTAAAGTATCATTTGACTCTTAACGGTTTGTAAAGAGTAAAATGGCAAATAATGGCAATGAATGATAAATACCATTTTTAACAGTAGGTACCTACTGATAAAAACTTAATCATTTGATTCTATGGTATGGCACTCTATGACAAGAGATCCCCAAAAAGTGGCAAACTCAAATTAATTCTAGTGTAGCTTTGTCGACTCACCTGGAACAAGTGCTCCATGTACTGTTGGTAGAACCTCGCTGCTCCGTGTCTCACGGCCCCCTTGATCACCACCTGCATGGCGGCGTTGCGCAGCAGGCTGCGGAACACCATCTGCAAACGAGGGCGGCTCGTCTAGACTCCGTTGTCCGTTGACTTTGTCCGTTGTCTTTGTCCGTTGAATGACCGGAAGTTCCGTGATGAACCACTCGTGCTCGTTTCGTCGTTTGGGTGGGGAACTTTGTCCGTTGAATAGCAGCAGTGCCAACGGGAATGCCAGTTGCAGCCATAAAATTTGAACAATACAAATCACAACCATGGTACCTACTGCCTATTGTCTTGTTTAAAAGCACTTACGAGCTGAATTCTTTTGATTTTGCTGTTTACAATTTACGTCACGAATCATGACTCATCATGAGACACATTCACTCGTGCAACAATGTAACATTGTCGAGAGTGCAAAAGTATTAATCATGTATGAATGGTTAGATACGACACAGTAAGGGATGGACCAAAATGATGGTCGCAAAAAGTGCATCGTTTTCTGTGCCCGTGACCGCGAAAGCAAGTGTTGTGACAATTGCCATGGCAGCCATCGACAGCACACATTGAATTTCTATCCCTGCAGCCTGTACACAACCAGGGCCTTTGGGATGGAAATGTTTCATATTGCTACTTATGGCATGGATATTTCTGGGAGGCTGTGAAAAATGTCAGTCAAAAAATCCTTGGGTTGAATCACTGATCTCTAATCTTGATCATAATTATGATTATCACTGATCTTGAATCTTGCTCAAGGTCAAAGCTACCTAGAGACAGTCATTTTTACCAATACGAGCAAAACGAAACAAATCCATTTAGAGGGCTCTGGTGAGTGGCAAGGCTTGGACTTTTTACGAAAGTGAATTAGAACTAATGCTGGGTACTAATTCTTCAATGAATCTTAGTTAATGTCTTGATGATGAAAATAATCAGTTCTGGAAATTGGTAATTACAACCCCAAAATACTTTCTAGATTTTCAATCAGCTTGTATTCTGGATTTAGTTATTTATATTTCCATTGCAATAAGATGTTGAATAAAGAGACTAGAATGTACTAACAAAATCTCAAACTGTAACTTGCTGGAAAATATGGCCGTTGCACACTCCAATGGTAATAATTAACCTAAATGAAATGCTTGCAGTAGGCAATACTGAATGTACGGCATTACAAACTTTCTTATCCCGGAAGGGCGACGAAGCTCGAAAAACGAACCAAGAAACGAACCCGCGACCTCCTTGCTAAACAAGTAGTAATGAATCTGCTCCCCCACTCCTTGCCCGGAGTGAAGCGGCGGCTGGACGCGTACCTGGTGCCCCTTGCTGAGCACGGGATAGCCGCGCTTGTTGGTGATGAACAGCGTGGTGGGAACGACCAGACAGCGCACGGGTTCGCCCGCCCATCGCGCAAGAGCGCCCGTCGAGGGAATGTCGGCCGACATCTCCAGCGCCACGCCGAGCTTCTCCTCGAAGTTGCACGTCGAACGGAAGGAGTTCCACCTGCGGGCAACGTGCGGGACTCGGCCTCAGTTCATGGCGATACACTGGATTATTTTAGGTTAGCCAATGGTTAGCCCCATTTGGCATTTATATTGCCGGAAGGCTGTGGAAAAATCAGCAACAAATTAATTCTACTGTACATTCTAACTTTGGCAACCGACACTGTGGTTTGAGGAGAATGATTGGAAGTTTGAACTAACAAGTGGAACAAACGCTTTTATTTTTGCTGCAAAATCAGTCAGGGTCAAGCTTTCAACCTTCAGTTTTCACATTGATTTCCCAAACGGAAAACAGATAAAACTTAATCTTGCATTCAATACCCAGCTTAAAAAATTCTTTCCTTAAGCGCCTACAGGCAAAGCAGTCAAATATAGGCGAGTTCTTTGATGGGGAAACAATAGGCCCGTAGATAGAACAAGTCTAGTAATAAGAGTTGTATGTAATATGAAGCAAAGCTAATCTAACCACAAAGGCTTAGTTACAATTTTTTGGTGCAAAGTTTGACTGAGCTAAGTCTTACCAATTCCAAGGATCATCCATCTTAGCTTGTTCCAATTCGTTTTCGTTATCATCGATGTAGGTTGCTGACGTCACCCACGGGTTTTCCATTGGAACGTACGCCCAAACCTGCACACACATTCGGGAGTATATCAACGTGTTCTTTGCCAGAAAAATGTCTCTTGACACCCGCAGAAAGTATTGTTTTAACAATCAACATCTGAAAATCTTAAAGATCTAGGATACTTCAACGCTCACACAGTAGTATTTGAACACGGGCATTTATATTGGTTAAAAGAGAAATAGTGATGAACATGAACTTTTTTTACCATGCTTTCACCTCACTGCCGATCGGTACATACTTTACGTACTTGATAATTGAATCCGGTGAGAAGCTTGTTGTTGATGATACGTGCTAGGTTTGTGTGGTTTGTTCCGTGGAGCTCCACCTGTACGGCAGCAACGCCGAGATGGCTTGCAAAGTAGAGCTCTTGCGAGAGCGCTTCCTCGGCTTGTTTGCGCAACGTAGGTTCCGAAGCATCCACGTCAACATACGTGGACAGTTTTCCCACCACCCAGTTACTCCAGTCTGTACAGTATGACATTAAAGATACGTTATTAGATAGCCCATGATTCTTAAATTGTTGTTTTCTCTGAGGGGTTGGTAGTAGCAGTGTAGTACCATTGTGGTAGTACTCTGTACTAAATGGTTCAAACTTGGGTATGCCTTCTAGTCCTATCTAACTACCTACCTACAATCTTGGTAGATTTGTGCAGAAAAGCTAGGATTTTGAAGTTGTACCTACCTACCTACCTACGGACAATAGGATGTAGGTAAATTAAACTCACCAGCAGAATAAGTAACTATGTCAGCTCGGGTAAGTGGATCTTTACGGTTCTTGCTTTTTCCTTTGATGAATTCTCGCTGAAATCTTGGATGGACAAGCGGCATACAGACAAAATAATATCTGAAACAAGAACAAGGTACAGACCTACTAGTAAAAGATATGTCAGGTAAGTTCTGTTTAAAGCTCCGAGAGGATGCCTAGAGTTTATAGCCAGATTTAATGTTGTTTAACAGAGTCCTTGCCTTACCCAGAGTTAGCAGCGCCGTGTATCGTAGCCCGGATGTCATTTACTGAGCAAACATCTAAGCCTACTTGTAAGCGCTGTGCTGCTACATTTCCAGCCAAACTCGCATTATTGGAAGTCATTTTTGCTTGTTCTCTGTAAAGAAAGATGACATTCAAATAATACAGTCCGCATTCGGTTTATAGGTTAAGACTGCAAGAATACTGCAAGAATGCCGCAAGCATGGCACGGCGTAGTAAAAAACCTTGAAAGATGAACTAGAAATACGATGGTAAGGTTGAATATGTAGCCAATTCCTCGGAAATTTGAAGAATTCAACTTATAGTCAAAGAAATCCTGAATGTATTGAAGTAAATTAGTATCAAACTTACGAATATAAATCGACTTGCGAGCACGGAATTGACGCTCGCGCTCTCTCGCTGTCAGCTGCAATCACGTGATTTGATTAGAAGGTCACGAATGGTCACGAACGGCGGGGAACCGCGAACGCAAATCAAAGGATAATTTTAAATTGCCATTGCATTTGATGATACTGTCATGCTATTTAGTCCTGAGTTTCAATTGCAATAATTTTTGAGAGCTGTGAGTGCAATTGCACGTTTTTGATGCCAAAAACAATATTATTGCTAGCACACGATGATCAATCAGCTGATGGCCAAGCTGACCATAACTGTGGCGATAAATAAATTAGCTTTGTTATCTATTCTTATCTGACGGTAATATGCATTGGGCTTCATCAGTCGCATTAATAGGGGCCGGCGGTATCGTGGTACAGAAGTTGTATATGAATTTGACAACAGGCATGTACAAAGGCACTAAGAGAATGGATGGGAAAACTGTCCTTGTGACAGGATCAAATACTGGTAGGTACCTACCATAATATCTATCTATATTTCATCACAATCTTGTTTCTTACATAATCCATGATAATACTCAACATTGACACAACCAGGATTTCTGAAGTGTTTCATTTTCTTGGATATTTTGGATTGCTGTGGGTTGTCTGGTGTTATACAGCTTTTTCTCCATCCTTTACCATTATTATGAAAAATGAAATAGATTTTGGGTTTGTTTTGCAGGTATCGGAAAGGAGGCAGCTCGGGATTTAGCAAACCGAGGGGCAAGGGTGATTCTTTCATGCAGAGACTTGGCAAAAGCTAATGCAGCACGAGGCAAGTATTCTAATCTTTTGCATGGCAGTGCATTGACAATTAAAGTAGGATTGCAGGACAGATAATATTTGGTTACTATGAATACTTAAGTCTAGAATCTCTAGATACCTTGCGTACCTCCACAAAATTATTGATAAACATGGCGAGCGAAGCAAAATCTTTAATTTCACTAGTGGTAAAAAAAAGCACCACTTGTGTGTGTTTTTTTTGGGATGTGAGTTTAGACCATTCAGACCATTCGATCACACACACACACAGGCGTCGATTGCGTTGAAATTTTCAGGGTGTCTACTTTTTTTCTTAACTTAGACCCCCTGCGTTTTTCAAAAAAATCCTCCATATCACTCCCCTTCAAATTAGATAAAAGAGCTATATTCAAAATTGGGAAAATTAGGAAAAATACGGAAGTTATTTAAAAGTGCGTATTTTATCCTAATTTTCCCAAAAATGTATTGTGACCTTGTGTGTGACCAAACTTGGAAATACTAATGAACACATCTGCTGTTTACGACATTCTGCTTTCAACTTATGTGCTACAAACAGCTACCTACGCTCATCTTCAACGCGAACACTTTGGCAGCGTTTCCTAGCTAGTTTTAAAATTAACAGTAACATAATGTTAAATTGCTATTGAGTTGAACTTGAATAAGTGCTTTAAGGAGCAATTACCTCTTGCAATTAATTTTTACCATAGATTCATAACAAGTATGAATAGAAATTGACATATTTTAAAGAATTTTCTGAAAGTATGGATTTGTGATCAATCATCTACAACTTTTGGCTTTTCGCACAGCGCGATCTGCGAGATGAGTACGATTCTCTTTGTACAGTGACTCGATCCCCTCCCCAACGATTCTCCTTTACAAGGGCTGTCGCTTTCCGTGTGTGCTACGGCTTGGGGCGGCACGCTCAGAGCAGCACTGCACGAAAAAAATGCAACATGGTAATTACATACCTGCGCTGCGGTAATCTGCTTACCGTAGACAGACGGATAATCTTATCAAAGAGCCAAATTATTTTAATACAGAGGAAGGATGGAGGACTATGCTCAAATTATTTGAATGTTATCTGACAAGAGGTTGTCTAGGTGCCAGGGGTCAAAAAAGCGCTAAGGGTTAATCCTTACAGGAGTTGCTTTCTTATTGCATCTAGGTGGTAAATCGCTGACTTTCGGAACTTCTGTATGGACGGCCGCGCGTGAACACAAGAAGTTTTTTTAACAGTCCAAAGGCCATTGTTAAATCTTCCTAATCAATGAAAAAAGTTTAATGCAAGAGGGAATAACCCCTTTAAGCAAGTCACTTAGCTCGTATCGCAAATATGGTGGATCAGGGGCGCCGACTTTAGAAAAGTCCGAGGGGTGCTCAGATAAAAATAAAATGGCAACCAAAGGGGGGGGTGGGGTGGGGGGGGGGGAGAACAAAAGTAGAATTAGGTTGATTGATGGATGCTTTCAGCGGGCGAACAACGAGACGCAAATTGTCTTAAAATAGTACATCTCAGTCTCAAATTCCGTTAGTGGCATCTGAAGTTAGTGAAAACAAACTCAACTGAGTTGTTATTTTGTGATTTCGCACCTTACCAGCAATTCGCCATTATTTTACTGCCGTACGGTGAATTAATAAGATCGTCTTAATAGAAATTTAGAATTCAGAGAAAACAAAACATCAAAACATTGCGGTTTCTGCTTAAAAGACATAACATTTCCAAGTTTGGTTCGTGTATATTGGTATGTAAATGGTATGTGGTATAGCTACCATATTATGACGTACATGGTATTTGTATGGTATGTAAATTGTATAGGTACCTACATACAATTTACACAGTCCTTAATTAACCCGTCTCTCGGTACCTGTGTGTTATAGTAATTTGGGAATAACCGGCCTGAGTAAAAATAAAAAATGTGTTAACATGTAAAAAAATCTCAAAATTCCGACGGGTGCTGCGTACCATTCGGATTTTTCCGAGGGGTACCCTAGCGATTCGGCACTGTGGTACATAATTGAAAACTAAACACCTTTGATATGATGTAACTACAGACATAAGGTTACCCATACATTCTACCATACCTAACTACGCCTACTGCAAAATTTTAATGGTAGTAGTTTGGCCGGCAATCGCTGGGGTGCGTTGGCAACCTGTTTTAAAATCATCTACCAGGCCATGGCACAAGGTCAATTACATAATCAAGGGACCCATTGTTTCTGTGGTGGTTACAGATATGGCTTCATCTACCAGGCCATGGCACTAGGTCCATATAATCAAGGGACCCAATGTTCTTCATGTGGTTAGTTAGGGGTTACAGTTACCTTGGTTACAGATGATATAACAACAAACAGTGGCTCCATACATTGACTGCCGGCGAAACTATTATTGCGGCTTTCGCGTGATGCTTTAGCATGGGAGTGGAGCATCTGGGTAATGTTCTATCAGTGATGTAACGATGCAACAAATTTTTTAAGAGGTAGAAACTGATAGTGTGTCGTTGATATTCATTGCATTATCTCCGGGCAAGCTGATTTTGAATTGAAGTAGAACAATCAAATAAGTGACTGTCGTAGCTCCTGCCTGAAACAATAATTAGACTATTATACTTGTGAACAAGGCAGTCAGACATGGTAAGATGGACAGTACTAGATATTAATATTAATTACAAAAATATGTCTTTCTTACAAAATAATGCTATTTTTAATATGAAAGTAGCATGCTGACTTACAGCTTGAAGGAGTTGACGGTCAATATCAATGAAGCCTCCCAGATTTATTGAGCATTTCTGCGCCAATGCAACTTGCAGGAAGGCACTCATCTGTTGGAAATCAGTAATTGCAAATGAGCTATAGCAATGACTATACCACACCCTGACAGAAAAAGCATTTGCTGTAATAGAGTGCTTGTTGTTTAACGCAAAATTAGGTGCAATAAATGTTTGATTATTTATTGTTGATCATGTGAGTAAGTTTACAAGATATTTATTTATGTAAATTCAAACCAAGAATCCGAGCTATTTATGGATAACGATTCTAATGAATCAAATTTCAAATTATGGTGCTGATTCCGGTTCTTAAAAATTCAACATAAGGGTTCTGTTTCCGATTCTGGTTCCATAAAAATAACGGATGGTTCTTTTGGATTCCGGTTAGGTTAACAACAAAAACTAGCAAGTTTCTGATCTGTGGTATAAACTATTTTGTCCGCAGTCTGCAGGGTTAAAAAATTAACAAAGATAATAAATCTAAAGCTACAGGCCATAATCCGTGCCGACAATTGATTTTCCTACAAGAACCTACCTACCATCAGAAAGGTAGCATTTAGCGGTGTGCCTTCCGGGCCACCTATAGGGAGTCGCTAAATAATGGATGTGAACCACCTATATTATTAAGACTTGATTATACAAGAAAGTTGTCTTGCGCATCCAGAATCCTACAGATGTGTATGCATCTTGTTAGCCAAGCTCGCTATATAGTATTGTTAAGAGTCGAAATATTTAAAAACAATCAAACAGAGGTTCTAAAGTTGTACCTACTTCAAGTTGTCATAGGGTTTTTACCTCATCCCGCACTGATGTATGAAATTCTGATGGTGCAAAGTTCTTCAAAATGTTTTCCATTCCGTCTTTAATCTGCAAGAACAGCATGAAATTGCATTTAGGCACCAAAATCTACCCAGGTACTGTAAAAGTCAATGGGGTTCTCTCGATCGACCCAAGTTGTCTTCAGATAAAAGATTTTTATTTTTATTACCCATTGCAGAATAGCTTTTGGTGTAATTTAATTTTGCTTTACCTAGTATTAAAATTTAAAAATTGTACTAGCAAATCTTAATTCTGATACTGCAAAGCAATTGTTTTAAAGGTCATGCAGGAATACATTACCAAAGACTAGGAGTGAATCACTGCTAAGGGACGCTGATTACGGGCAGGAAACGAAAAGGTTATTGCCTATCGGCTAACACAAATAATCTTTGTAAATTCTTTTGCTACAGTCATATTATGGTTTATAAAAAGTAAAAAATTCTCAGCTACCTAAGCATGTAACTTGTTTAAAGATGAGTGGGGGCTTTCATACAATTTACCATCGACAAAGGAAACCATTAGGTAATTGTTTCCTTTATCGAATAGTACCGATCTCTATGGGCCATCAACTCACATGTCTCGGCACCCAATGGCCAGAATTGCAGATAATGTAAAATGGCCCCAAGGAGAAAGTAAACATGGAGAGAAATAAGCACAGCTTGACAATGTCCTTGTTTTGCAGACAGTTGAAAATCCCGTAGAGAGACAGAGTCATGCTAAAAAACATGACGAGGGTCTTGACGGTGTAGATTCGATACGTTGCATAGCTCAGCTCTCCAGGAAGCTCGCTGAGCTTGACCCACAATCGCTTGTACTGGTTCACCTTGAGAGCCGATATAGGGGAGCCGACGTCGTTCAGTTCTTCCTGGAACCCGAGATATTGCTGGGAATTCTAGACAATAAGATACTTTTTAGCTGACTTGTGAGTGATTTATCTCACCTGAAAACAATCAACAACGCTGTGCCCAGCAATTTCGAAGCTGTTACAGCTGTACTTCCAGATTATTTGGGAGGTGAAGACATACTGAAGGCTGTATATGTAGATTGTTATAGCACCCAGGGGCGTCAGGTGGGGCGGGATAATCATCCATAAGCACGGCGCAATGATGGAGGTAAACGTGTTCATTCGAAGCAATCGAGTTGACCATAGGCGGAAGTGGAGCGCCAGCAGTTTACCCGTCACTTCGAAGTGGAGTTTCTAAAAAATTTGTATTTACATGTAGGTACCTAATTATACTTCAAGGTGTAGAGCTACCAGACGTGCTAGATAGCATCTACCATAACCATATATTATGAAGTATTTAATTTAAGTACCATGTACCATGTGTGAAAAACAGTACCTACCTAAACATTTTGAAGAATATGCAACTTCAAATCTAGTTACCTATATTTAGATTGTGAGCAGATTTGGTAACTGACTACAAATGATCTCACCTGAAAGTTTACCCAGCAGTTGAAGTAAGTGGCAAGATGCGGAGCGTCCAGCCAGGTGGTTAAGGGTGAAAACAAGTAGGGCACGAACATCGCGATGTACATCTGGGAAAACAGGATCTCGTCGAACTTGTTCTTGTAGTGCGCGGGGTTGCACAGTCGGATGACCGTCGGGATAATGAGGCCGAGTGAACCGAGGTACGATGCCACCGAGTAGAGCATGCGCCACGAGATGTACTTGAACTCGACGCCTGGTATCGTGGTAACAGTCGGGTTAGGTACATTGAGCAATTGATTTTATTCCAAACTGATTTACATATTGTTTTTCTAAATGCCAGGGATTTTTAATTTCTTTGACTCTTGAATAATTGTTATATCTTCAGCATGTTAGTAACTTTTAATAAAACCAAAACTATTTCAAGCTGGTTTTGATCGATTGCAGACATTGAACATTGTACTTTCTTCAAACTATCAATGCATTTCATTCAGATTGCACCCAACCCAATACCTAGGTATTACAAATTTTCTCACAGCTAAATGTGCTTAGCATAATATGAAGATTGCATGCAAAATTTGCATAGGTACTTCTTCACCTGTGATAGATAGGCGTAGAGGCATATTACCAAGCCATTTTGCTCGAGTCAAACACGGTCCAATTTCATTGTGCAAGAAACCAAAGTCAGAACAATCGGGAGCAGGGTTGTTGACTTTTGGTGGGCTCGGAAAGCCCTTGCCACTGAAATGATACAACAAGCTTGGATTTTGGTAGTTTTGCCGCGGTTTTTTGTGCCTTGCTATTTTCTTTTCGCGCTCGAGGAACATTTTAGAGTGGTTGTGCAACTGAAATGAGAGGAATACTGATAGACAAGTTATATCAATTTAAAAAATAATGTTGTCACATGACAACTACATTCAATTATTTATTAGGTCAAGAATACTTCAAGGGAATACTAAGTTTATTTTATCGGTAAAAAAGTTATATTGTCATTTCCTTTGTGTTTAGTGTCAACATTAACTTTGATACTAAAAGACAGTGCGACATAAAAAAAGGGGTTGGGGGGGAGCGTACAAAGAACTATAGCTATTCAGTAAATGAATAATCAATAGTATTTCAAACCATCACTTGATTGCTCTCGACAGCCAACACATAATATATTTATGAATGTCTTATGATAATATCAATAAGCTGGCAATTAAAGTGATGAGAAAATCATTTGTCAACCAATGTGTGAGTTAGCTAGGTATTTGGTATTTTAAAGCGCTAACAAACTCATGCTCTTTCATTAAGAGGAAACGAAACGCTTGTGTTTTCGTCGTACGCGGAGGTTCACGCGGGAACTTCTCCTGGCCACAAATACTAACACAGAGTTTTGGAAAAACAAAGCACGTGTAGTTGAAGGGTTGTTGGATGTCGGATGGTGTGTTAGGTTATTATACTCTCAAAAATGACAGAGGTGTGCATTTTCAAAAAGTGCCTAAAATACCATTTTTACGGCTTTTTTACGTGGCTCGTATGGAAAAAGTTTACCATAACTTGTATTAAAAACTACCATCCGACATCAATTGATTCCTTCTCGGTCTATGGTTTTTTTTCCAGATTTGTACATTAATAATTGTTGGTGTAGGAAGTTCCCGCGTGAACCTCTGCACCGACCCCTGGCCACGCAACGTGGCTTGTGAATCCAATCGTTTTCAACGCTCTTAACTAATTGCTATAGCTAGTATTTCAACTCAAGCACAAAAACGTTATGTTTCCATGACCTACGGATACCCCTAGCAAAGTGAGACACCTCCCTGACGATTGCCGCTCCTGTAGACGACATCATCGCCACGACGGGCAACCCCGAGGTGGTGGTTCGCCACCTGGACCTGGCCTCGTTCGACTCGGTGCGCCGTTTCGCCAGCGAGATCGTCGCGACGGAAGACAAGCTGCACGTGCTCGTCAACAACGCGGGCCTGGCGGGCATGGGCAACACGCGCACCGGAGACGGCTTGCTCGTCGGGATGCAGGCCAACCACTACGGGCCTTTCCTGCTCACCAACCTGCTCATCGGTGAGCTACGAGTGGATTTGTTTGGCATGTGGCGTCTTCAAAGAAATGTGGTGCCAGAGGCAGTAATGGGAGGAGTATTTAAACACGTGATAGCTGTGCTGTATTCGTGGAGGGACTATCGCAGAGATCGCTCAGAACAATTTTGGGAAATCATGCAAAACTATGACCATCAGGAAGTTTGCTCTCATCAGCAAAAACATAGTATATTTATTAATGTCTAATGGTAATATCAATAAGCTGGCAATTAAAGTCATGAGAAAATCATTTGAAAATGACAGAAGCATCTTCAATTTTGCTGGCTCAGAAAAGTCACTTGTGTGAGATTGTTTGCGGTCCACAGGACGATCTGCTCTGATTTTGATAGAATTTGCAGAGGTCCTTCATTGCGTTCACTACGCAACAATAATTTCCAACGCCCTATAGTGGTAAAAAAATGGGTATTCCCTAAAGCCAGACTTGTTCTCTTTATTCCAGATTAAAATCTCTCCTCACTATTCCCCCTCAGGTCTATATCCGATATGAATTCCTTATCCTTGTACACAGATCGACTTCCCTGCGCATATACGTGGATCAAAATCACTATTTAAAATAACAAAAACTGTTGAAATTTACTATATAGTGTGGAATATTGAAAGTTGAAACCCAGACTTCCATTTTCTACTGTTTCACTCTAGTCTATACGCAGGTCATTTATACTGGCCCTTTCTAATGAGAATTGGATAAAATTGTCAGCTCTTCACTGGTGCAATTGTGATCTGTGACTCTATTCTATTTGCGGCATTATTGCTCCCCTGCAACGGCCTGCGGAGTCTTGTTATAATAAGCCATCGCCGTTGCAGACGTGGTGAAGCGTTCGGCTCCGAGCCGCATCATCTTCGTCTCCTCGTACGGACACAAGATGGCCAAGATGGACCTGGACAATCTCGACGGCGAGAAGGGGCTCACCGACACGCAGGTCTACTGCTGCAGCAAGCTGGCCAACGTGCTCACCGCTAACGAGCTGGCTCGACGCCTGCAAGGCACCGGTCAGTGCAACCAAGTCGCTGCCCAGCTAACGCTAGTTATGTTGTCGGTAGACATTGAATCGATCTATAGGGAAGAAATGCTTGTATTTCACATTCCAATAGTGGCAATAGTGTATCTAACATAACTTAACTATGCATCACTACTCTGTTTCAGCCTTCAATGTCACTGTAAGATATAATATAATGATATATGATTAAAGATTACTTATGGAAAATTGGGATCATCCCTTTACTGCCATTTAACTCCTAATGTATAAAGAAATAATTTGCTTTTCTCATGCATAGATATTAAAAATTAATATCCGAATAACTCTTGTGGCCTGAGCGTTCTCTCCCCATAAGAGAAATGTTTTGAATCTCCGTTTAGAGTGAATAGCCGTTTCTATGGCAAGTGTTATACGTTTCGGTGAGGTGCCGGTCTATTAAGTCTCTCGGTTGTCACTCACAGGGGTGACGGTCAACAGTCTGCATCCGGGCGTGGTCCTCACAGACATCTGGCGCAACCTGCCCTCCTGGCTGCTGCCCGCCACCAACTTTGTCCTGCGCACGTTTTTCAAGGTACCTACGGAGAATTATTACTTATTTTTTCATATTATTGACCATGGTAGAGCCCCTGACAATGCCAACTGAGGTGGGAAACGCATTGTTTGCCGGCCTATTGCTAGCCAAGACGTAGCATTATTTTATTCTGACATAGTTTGCAGGGGTTGCCCAACCCCATTTTTGTTCAGCCAACAGTGATTAATATTATCAATGTAGGTAATAAGAAAAGAAAACGGAGAAAGTGAAAGCATAACTTGTCACTTAGTGCCAAGGGATTTTGTTTCATTTACAATGCTCTGTGATCAGTTCATTTTCGGAATCATTCCAGTGCAATTAGAGGGCAGATGCTGGGATGCTAGGAAACCAATCCCAATGCTAGCAAGGTCACAAACAATTGGTGGGTTCGGCTGCTAACATGAGCACCTGTTTCAGTCTTCTGAAGAGGGAGCCCAGACCACAATCTACCTGGCCGTTGCCGATGAGGTCGAAGGGGTCACCGGGGAGTACTTCGTCGACTGCAAGGTTCGTCAAGAGTCAACGACGTACTCAGTTCAAGGAGTGGCAATTACTCGCTTTTGATATGAGCTTTATCGCCATTGCAAGTGGCAACTGCTTCGCTTAAAGCCCTTGATGCGCACTGTCGTACTAGTATGATGGCAATCTTCATTGTGTCGTTGCAGAAATCCCAAATGGCCCCCGCCGCTCGTGACGAGAAGTTGGCTGCCAAACTTTGGGAGAAAAGCGAGCAAGTGACGGCACCAAAATCTTCGGACACCTCGTAGGCAGTCCTGCCAAATACTACTTGCCATTACGAACTCACGCGCTTGCATTTTTGCTGCATACATTAACTAGGGTACAAAGTATTACTTAATGAAAGACAAATATATTAATTTATGAATAATTCTCACTGTGCCTTTTGCCATGCAAAGATTTAATAACAAATTATTTATTGAAGTCATGTATGGAAAATAAAGTATTTCTGCCGTCATTACAAGTCTTCTATGTGCTTAGCCTCAGATGAATGCTTTTAGTTTTCATAACCCAAGGATAAAATGTCTTCGAACTGCCTGTATGTGGAGCACTTGACGACTTTAGCTAGGGCATCGCCCATCGGGATTCATTTTCCGCCTGCAATCATTCTCCCTTTTCAGCGAGCTCCAAACTTTCCGAAGTTACTTTTTACAGCAGTCTCTTCAGAACATAAATGTTGTGAATCGTTATTATGATTTTGAAATTCAATTTTTCAATGAGAAAGATTGGACAAAATCGGTAGCCTATATTTTTGTTGATTCTGCATGACTGTATGAGTCATAATTATAAAATCTTTCACCTGAGCACAACAAGTGACAAGAGTCCCTTAAAATGATCACATGAAATTCTCCCAAAAGGAAAAAACCCGTCGAAAAACTCCTGGTAACCCCACATGCAGCCGCATTAATGACGCATCAAACGAAGTCATCCGACGGGCACGCATACCAAGCCAACGAGAAATTTGGAACCTAGATTCATGCGAAAGGGACCCGAACCTTCCAGCAACCAGACGCACCAACCGACATCGATTCATGACACAGCAATACACTCTTTTGCAAGTTATTTATTTCTTCATGTTGGAAATAAAACGAAGGTATGAATAATCTTAGTACCTAATAATACGTAGTATGCTTTCCGAAAACAGTCGGGAAAGCGTTTTTAGATAATGCTACACTAGTTGGGCGAAGCAGGGGACAGAGGACATATTCACACGGTAGCGGACTGCGATTCGTTCGCAGCCACCGCCACGACTGCATCGCTCAACAAAGCCATGCTCGCTCACACCGATAATCATCGATAAATAATTTAAGCTTTAACCTTTAAATTCATAGCGTTGATAAAATCACAGTTACAGGGATGTCGTTTAAACTACATTCATAAATATCCTCCGTTCGTTTTTCACTGGGCTTGTAATACAATTACGTTTATTTACACGATTACAAACGACCCGAGTTGAGTAAAACATTAAATTAACATGATCCATGATATAAGTCAACATGTAATAATCCTAGGTAATCAGGCAACGTTATCGCGGCCGCCGGGCTCGGGGCTCACGCCGTGTTCAGGACGCTGTCGCGGGAGTTGGAGTGCGACGTGGCGCGGAGGAGCGTGACCGCCTCGCGCTCGGGGCTGCCGCCGCCGCCGCCCCCAGTCGCCCCCGCCCCCGCCCCCAGTCACTTCTGGCGCCCCGACTTCTTCTTCTTCCGCTTGAAGAAGCAGCAGCATCTGAGCAGACATTGCCAAAACACACGGAACCTTTAACGGGTTAGTCGGCGCTCGGATCGGGGATCGGGGGCCGCGCGGCCAGAGGCCTTCCAGCGGCAGCGATCGCTCGCAAAGGGGAACGGCGAGCGGGCTTGTGGGCTTGGTGTGATGCCGAAGAGAACTGCTCGCTTTCAACAATGATATCAACGTTTTCTAATCTGGAGGGTGATTGCTGATTGAGAATCTGGAAGGCTCATTTTTTAGCCCTGAGAATAAGCAATGATAAAGGCCAAATTCCACTAGGGTTGCAACCTGATGCTCCTAGGCATTCTTACCCCAAATTTACTATCACCACCAATGGAACAAAACCATTTAGAGGGCCATGGATCGGCAGGTTGCAAATCTGGTGGAATATGGCCTTTACTGGGGTGTGGATCTCTTTTGCAATAATTTTAGCCAGTCATTTTCCTAGCATAAATGAAAAACAGTAGAAAATCACAATCAGGTAAGCAGCAGTAAAACAGCAGTAGTTTGCAAAAATTGAAAGCACATTGTCAACAAGCAAGCTCTCAGAACGATCCTAGTTAATGTCATTTGATCAGACATCCACATCGATCACTGCACACCTCGTGCCGCATCCCCAAACGTTCTCCCAGCATCGCCACTCTCGGGAGCGTCCCCTTCGCCGTTCCCCTTCGCGCCATGTGCCTTCGGACGGCCTCGGACGCTCTGCACCGGACGTGACACTTACTTTGTCTCGTCGACGATCTCCACCTCGGCCTGCGCGGTGATGGGCGTGTTGGAGTGGCCGGCGGTCGGGTCATCGGCGCCCAGTTCCCCGTTGGTCGAGCTCACCACCTGCAAACGACGAAGCGTCGAGCGTCAGCCCACCGCGAACTTTCACTGCCCCGCAAAGGATTAGTTGGCATTCGGTTGGTTGATTTACGCTTTGAATACATTCGCGCCAGTATCTGTGTGCTTATCTGTAGTTCAAAATAAATGGGAATATTCTGAATCTCTTCACAACCTGATGCCACAAAGCCCCGTTTTCATGGGAGCATTTTTGACACAAGTCTGCCACAAAAGTTCTATGCTGTCAAAATAACACGAATCTAACTAATGATGTGTTGACAAATTAAACAGTTCACCATTTTATGTTAAACTTATATATAATTTATAACATTAATGATATTGATATGCAATATAATACATCCATATCATGTGAAATAAAGTCAAGTTATTTGTACAGCATAAAAATGCTGTGGCAGCCTTTTGCCAAAAAATGCTCCTATTTAAATGGGGCTTTACTCCCAAAAGCACCCATTCCACAAGATTCACGGCAAACCCCCAGCTACACGCTAAAATGTTTGCCCTCACATTTACTGTTTGGAGTCACTGGTAGTTAGCATATGTTACCTTTTTTACTCTCTCTCCAATCATCACTACGCAGTTCTCTCTGCCAAGTCTGGCAGGAGGCACTCATTGAAATGCCAAAGTGCCCTAGTGACTGACTGGGCACCTTCTAGAGTCAAAATTTCTCCCGTAGCCATTACTAGGCGGTCAGTACAGATACAAGAGTTTAACCCAGCTTTACAGCAGGAAAAGAGAATCAGCAATATATCACATTTAAGTGCACAAAAAAGAACAAGTTGCCTTTAATCACCGTGTCATAAGCCGAGGTCTAAGATACTGAGCACTTTTCAGAGCTTTTTCGCCGTCGTAACAGTGGTTTTGTACGAGTTGAACATCTCACTTTGCTCAACTTGGATCGGAATGTGAAGGTTTGGAGCTAGATGGAGCGTGCCACCTAGTATTAGTGTTTCATGACAGGACCGAGACGTTATCAGGTGAGGCGACTCACCTGAACGGATCCGTGGCGGTCGGCGGGCGTCAGGTTGCCCAGCGTTTGTCCTTGGCGCGGCACGTCGGGCCAAGCCGCGACCCCCTTGCCCGCCGTCTGCGCAAACCTCCGCCGCTGTTAGTACACTCCAACACAACGCAACACAACGCGAGGGGGCGGGTTAGTTCAATCAGCAGTGTGCTACGCGCTCGGCCAACAAAGCAATACGCAACGCTAGTTGGAGCGCTTTCTCACATAAGCAATTGAATACAACTTTTTTTTTTTTAAATCATTATGTACACAAATTAGCCTCCCAAAAATAATGCCCATTCCGGGATTTGAACCCGGGTCCTCAACTTTCGCGGCTGGTGCTTTAACCAGCTAAGCAACATTTTTGGAAGGCTAATTTGTGTACATAATAATAAAATGACTAGCCAATTACGAGCTTTCGTAATTTAAATAAGATTATAAAGACAACATATTTTATTTTCTTTGTAATGGGCAAACAGACTGTTATAAAATACTCGTGATATCTTGGGAATTTCAATAGTCAATCACAAAAGACAAGCATTGAAATGTCCAGAAGTTTATATTCAACACAAGTAGGACAGTTTCTTGGTTTTGTGTTTCAAACTTGACAGTAGAAAGAAAAGCATGCAAGTGGCGGTTACAGCTACGCTACACTGTATTGTAGGATTATTTTGTTGACAGCGGGGTTTTTATGCTAGCGCTACAAACGAACAAATTCAAGGGGGTAATTAACCTGACCTCCACGAGCAAAAGTTGGTCTTCGAAATCGCCCATTGCCTGTGGGTAACACGCAGCAACAGTTATGAGTGGAAAACATGCAGCCTCGACTCCATTAAGAGCAAACAAACGAGAGGCCTACCTTGTTGCCCGTTTGGTGGCGGTCTCTGTTGGGCGAAACGACAATTTCGTGGCCGGTCTGCAGCGAACCAACCGGCGTCGACTGCAAAGGGTAAGCAACGTTAATTTAGTCTGCGTTCCGCTATGGGAAAGAGAGGCTACAGGTAGAATGCGTTTTGGGACGCTTGTTTAGCCGTAATGAGCCAAATGTTAGCGACGTGTAGTGGGATACAAGGCTACGCAAAGGTGCAATCTATTAAGTGAGACACTGACCTTGTCCGACTTGGTCTTGCCAACGTGAGAAGGCGGTGCATTCCTGATTTGTCTGAGTTCGAAAAAGTTTGATTGCTAAATGAAAGCAGCATGCAATGAAAGAAAACATGCAGAATATATCAAATCCACCTCATGCCAGAGGTATTTACTTTTCAAGATAAGAGGTGCTTATAGTTGTTCAAAACAAGTTATAAACATTATCATTTTTGAACCACCCACTTCAAAGTAGCAATTCAATAATAGGCAATTCACTAAATATCTATATGTTGCATTTAGAATTACACCATATAGTCCCAAAAAAACAAGCCTTACAGCAAGGAAGACTATGGACTAAACCCCCTTTAATTTCTAATTTGTGGCTGTGAATAGTCCATACTCGATGGCCCAACTGTTGGCACGGGCCAACTAATCCTATTGAACATGCCATGCTCAATTGTAACTATCTAAAAGAGTTACAATAACCAACTCATATAGTACTAGCAAACTCTTGCCTATCAAAATCAATCATTCAATCAACCATCCACCCATCAAAAAATCCACAACCAAGCAATCCACTCTGCTATTTGCACAGCAGGCCATTTATTCAGCAGCCAACAAATTTATCAACAAATAAAACAACTATAAAATCTAGTCGCCCGAAGACCGACTCAGTGATGCGCCTGCTGCACTGACGGTTGGTTGGCCACCGGCGACGCGTGGCTACTCACCATCGCCCGCCCCGTCCAGTCAAACTCGCCGTCGTCGACGTAGCCGCGCCGCTCAAACAGGTCCTGGAACAGCTTGCGCAGGTACTCGTAGTCGGGCGTCTCGAAGAAGTCTAGCCGACGCACGTAGCGCAGGTAGGTGGCCAGCTCCTCGGGGTGGCCCTCGCAGAGGACCTCGACGGGCGTCGCCCGCTTCGTGTCGCCAATCTTCTGGTAGCGCTCCTTGAGCGTGTCCGCCTTCAGGCCCTGCCACGGCAGGCTGCCGCGCAGGAAGTACATGAACATGTGGCCGAGCGCCTCCAGGTCGTCGCGGCGGCTCTGCTCTGCAATCGGACGCGGAACGCGGTTAGGGGCATGCCGCTCGCGATGAATAACAATACAAAGATCCGGCCTTCTTGGCATTTCACTATTGTGAGACGTGACTAGCAAGAATTGACAAATTTCTGTTTGATAGGTAAAAAATTGCCAAGCTTCACAGCACTATTTTAGCATCAAATGATCAATCATATTATATAACTTACTGCATAAATAAGGAATTATAAAAGTTGGCTTTGAGCAATAAGTGTAGAAACTGACAACTGTATCAGAAATAAATGGCAAGCACCCAAGTATCTAGGCAGGTAGTTTGGGTCAAATTCATTCTTGATATATGGAGTAGAACAGGGAATTATAATGGACTATTATCATACAAGGCCAGATCATTTACAAACAATATGAGTGCATTATTTTGAAACAGGCAATTGATTATTAATTGTTTTCTTGATAAGCCATAATAACATGAAGTAATTCTCAACACCATTGAATTGATGTGAGCTGTCAATTGAACCATATTGAGTAAACACAGGACCAAGGGCTCTAATCTGCAGCGATCACACCGCTATCTGGCGGCTCCTTATCTCCGAGTTCCGCTCACCTTTCCCGAGATGCGTATTGATGCTCATGTACCGCGCCGTCCCCGTCAGACTTTTGTGTTCCCGGTACGGGATGTGTTTGTTTGTGTCTAAGTCTATGTACTCTTTTGCTAAACCAAAGTCTGAAACAGAAAAACACATCCCATAAAAACAAAGTCCGGAACAGGAATACAGTGCTTGTACACTGACGTTAGCTGACAGGAACAACCAACAAAAGCCAAGTGCTTACGTTCCGGTAAGAGATAGTTTGTATTATTAAGTAGGTAATGCTATTACGTTTGTATAGAGCAAAAAGCTAGGTCTGGAGTCTTGACTGATAGCAGCTCTACCCATGAGTGGGTCAACGCTAGTTGTTCTACCAATGATTTAATCAGGTCCAATGGAAAATTCTTAGGGTATTAAAATATAGCCTAATCCAATACTAACCTATTATATGAATCACTTTATCCTTTTTAGTCGTACTGCGACCTATGAGGAAGTTCTCCGGCTTCACATCTCTGTAGATTAGATGACGTCCGTGAACAAATTCTATCCTGTGCAACTGGAACAGAATCGACCTGACGTAAGAAAACCGTGCATATGCTACACGCACACGCCTGCACACGCCTACGTTAACATTACAATGGTAATTAAAAGTTCTTGGAAAACAAGTAGGTACAAACAAAATATCTGGAACTGTTTCTCTGCATGGGGTAGGTAAAATAACTAATCACAATTTAAGGATAGTTGCCTACAAGAAAAGAAAGGATAGTATCTTAAAGTTAGTAAAAGTTTGATAATCCTTACAAATATACAGGACCCTGGTCAGGAAATGTAACATCCTTGGGATTAACTTCTAACTTATGAGTAGGTATAAACAACTAAGTTTTATGACCTTGTAGTCTCACCAGGAAGAACAGCTAGTTCCAGTAAAAGTGAGCAAATTAACTAGATATTTATTAATTTTCTTAGACTCATGTCTACCATATCCTAACTTTAGCACTAGTTTTGAAAAAAAAAAAACTATTTCAATAACTAGATATTATCTATAAAGTTCTGAACAAATTTTTTGAATGAGTGCCGATATTAAGTCGATGATTAACTCAAAGAGCAAAATGCATGACAGCCAAATTTTTCACTTAATGAGACTAGGTAAATTGAGCTTTATTAAATTTAACATATAAAAATAAAAATATCATGTAGAATTAAAAGCAACTAAAACGGGGGTATGTAACATAATGACTAATGACTAAATGACTCATGAGAGTAATGTAGCAGGGCCATGAGCCCCAAGCAAAAGCACCGACACCGCACCCAGCCAGCCCCAGGCAAGCATCGAATCAAAAGCGTGCCCGGCGGCGGCACCGGTCCCGTCCCCTCGCGAGCGTCTCGAAACGCTCGGGCGAAATCGCTGGCGAGGATTCGCGGCCGGTGCCGCCGTCGGCGACGCTGGCTACTAGCTCCTCTTCTGATTGTCAAACGTACACAGGCAGAGATGAAGAATGTCGGCGTGTCAGCGTTCGAGGAGGCGATGGGGTGTGTGTGTATTGTAGAGAAGCATGTTGCTTGAAATGTTGCGGTAGTTTAGATTATTTATTTAGGGCTGGCTAACAATAGAAATAGGATGTTGTGCCAAAACACTTCCCACACCTAATGAGAGTGGCTTGTGAAGAGAATATAATTGAAAAAACTTCCAATAATTGCTCAAAAGAGCAGAGCTTCACTGATACATTTCTTTACATACCTAGGCCTAAGTTTTGATATTACAGAATATTTTGATAATATTAATATTATTCAAAATTACTTATCATTACCTACTCTGTGTCCAAAAAGGAAGAAATTGCATCACATTTCAAAAAAAAAATTAAAATGGTATTACCTAGTGAAGTAAGTTTCTGCTGGTAAGATATATCTGTGATATCTATGTAATATAAATGGATGGTACACTGTACTTACATACCGACTGACTTACAGCTAGTGTTTTATAAATTCCTGCAGAGGAGCTGCAAAAATTATGCATGGAATCCAGTTCCATATTCTTTTATTGGTTTCAGCTCCTCTAGACAAGCATGCCATGAAATTTAGCCAAGCCAAAGCCAACGATGTGTGACCGAAACCAAACCGGGAGTGCAGCCTGTACCGTGTTGTGCCGTGAAAGAGAAGCGAGCCCGTGATCCGTGGATGATTTGGCAGATGGGGAGGACAGGAACGGCCATGCACCGCAGCGTGTCGAGTACTTACGAGTTGCGTGGCGATCATAAGGACTGTCTTCAGCGAGAACCTTCGTCCGCAAAGGTCGAACAAGTCCTCGAGACTCGGACCTAACAGTTCCATAACTAACGCGTTGTATTTGCCGCATGGCCCGAAGTAGAAAACCTCGGGGATGCCGTCTAAGGTGAAGCCGGGACGCGGGACAGAACAAACACATCGATCAGAGGCGTGTGGCGATCGCGGCGGGCAGCAAGCGGGCGGGCGGGCAGGGTGGGTGGGCGGGCGGGTGGGAGGCGTCTAGCTACGTTCGAAGAGGAGCGGGAGCGGCGAGAGCAGGCAGGGGCCGGAGAGGAGCGGCCGGCGAGTCCGAGCCGCCCCACGTTGCGCTACTCGCCGAACAGCGAGGCTCTCCGGACGTCCCGTGGCTATCAGCTGTCCGAAAATCCACCAAACGCGGTCGCCGCCGCCGTCGCGTCCGAAGACGAAAACGACGGCGAGCCTGTAGCCGACGGGACGTCCGCAGGGCGGGCGGCGTAACGAGCGGCGATCTAGGCGCCCAAAGAGCGGCCGCGAGGAAGGGAAAACGAGGAGGGCCGGGAGCCCCGCGTCTGCTGTCGCCGCTCGCACGAAAAAACGCAAAAAAAAAACACACACACAACACAGAAACGGGGGAGCGCGCCGCATCGATTCGCTCGATGCGGCGCGCTCCGGATTATCAAAGTGTCCCGGCGTCTCCCCGCGCGCGCTTGGTGGGTGGGGGGACGGAGGGCGCGCGGGGGGCTTTGATAAACGGCCGGTGGCGGCTGGACTTACAAGCTGGATCGCTATCATCAGGACAGTTTTCAGGGTAAACCGGCGGTTGCAAATGACGAAGAGGTCCTCGAGGCTGGGCCCGAGCAGCTCCATGACCAGAGCGTTGTACCGGCCGCCGCACGTGCCGAGGTGGTACACTCGCGGCACTCCTTCTAAAATCGGCACACAGCTCACGCTCTGAGCAGCTCCTTGCGGTAGGTGATCTCCGTTCAACGTGACCCTCGCTTGAGGTGTTTCGACACTCAAATGAAGTCTAGACCCATCCATGATGTCTTTAATTTATTTTAAAGACATTATGTAGTTTGTGGAAGTTTTGGCGCTCTTTTACGAGTGGATTCGAGAGTGGGACTCTAATGCTAAGTTATGCGCACTACATTATCACAGACTTTAATGTATAAATTTGTAATTCAGAATCTATCTAACTGCTGATTTTGAATCTAAATACTTATCAGCTTATTTGAATATTGGATATCTGAGAAGCAAGAGCCCCAAAACCATAGTAAATGCATACCTAACAAATCAACTTTAAGATCAGCTCAGTTCTTTCCAATATGTTCTTTTTGGCCAAGTCCAAATATTTACCCATAGATTAACCACTTTTCTGAATTGTAAATGACAACAGCTATCTCCTTTGACAGCATTGTGGCATTGCCTAAAGTAGGTATTCATCCAAAGGAATGATGCTTTCTTATCAATTATATAGCAGTTATATTTATTATTCAAAATTTAGAGATGTGAGACATTATGTCAGCCACTAACTGGTTACAATAGAGAAAATTACTCCAATGTCAGAGAGTAGTGCAATGACTGTAAATAATTTAATTTTGTCCTAATTGCTTGATCTGAGCCACCTAATCAATTACGTTCAAGATTTCCAGCATAGAGAAATGTCTCGTGCGATTAACGAATCATGTTGCAGAGTGTCTGACCGGAGATGGTGGTTGCCTGCCCAGACAAGAGACTTACCATGAGATCCTAGGAGTTTGTAAAACCGATATTCCAGGTGCAGCTGGGGCGCTTTCGACTTCATCGGTTCCATCTTGATGGCCACATGCTCGTTGTTGTACAAATTCTTGCCTGCAACCAAGGAGAGCTGTCGTTAGGGACTGACACCGAGATCACTCAGGGCATAGAAATCTGGAGTCAGGACTGAGTGGAAACAAAGTCTGCACAAAATTACTACGCGCCTGGTCGCGTTAAAGGGTGAGGAAACAAGAAACATAAAACAGCGACAGACACAAAAAATTATGAAAAACCATCGATTGGGAAAGATCTACGGATTTGAGATTTTTAGACACACATGTACATGTGTACAAAATTTGATGAAGTATCCCAAAAATTGTGAAAAATATCGAACATTTATGTAACAATCGATTATTTAAAAAGCTTCTGACCCGATCACTCTAAAAAAATGTAGCAGATATCTAAGATAAGAGATATTTTTGAAGATGTCCTAGTCCTGTACATTTCATCCAAATCGGTCTCATTGTTTGTAAAGAGCAAACACAGAAAAAAACCAACGAGTGAGATTTTTCTCAATTTGAATAATTGAGATGTATTGTCCAGGGAATGAGTTGCATCGCTGTAGCCATTCATGAGAACCTTGGCAACCATAAGGTTTCTCTCGAAGATTACGAAAATAATCATGCTGGACAAGTAGATAGCTGGAGATAGCTGCAGCAAATCTAAACGCAAAAAAGCCATAGCTAGGAGAAAATGAATGGCCAATTGTCTGGTTGCTCAGTTTGTCATATTATTATGCTAATTTTGGATACCCATCCGTTCCCCTCAAAGCCTTTTCAACTTCAATACATGTTCACTTATTGCAGCATGTGCACAAGATTTGCATGCAACACCTTCAGACTGTAATTCATTTTTACATTTTCTCAAGTAAGCTATCTTATCGCCGCGTAGGATCCGAGTGATGCAGGGTCACGGTTCCCAATGTCAAGGGAGGGCTTCGCATAGTTCACTCATGGCCGAAAATAAACTCTACTTATTTATTGTTTGCTTTTCATTCAAACGCTCGCTTACCTAATCAAGATCAAACTTTATGATCAAACCAATAAAAAACCGAGCGAAACGAACAAAATCGCTTTGTCAGATATTTATTAGAGAGCGAGATACGAGCGACTATCTCTCCCAGTCACTTCCAACAAGATAAAGGCATCCGCCGGCACACGTAAGCGTAGCCATGCCGCGTTTAGAGTGAACTATTCCGCTATCCTTATCGCGCCCTCGTTGCATTCTCTCCCTCGTTCGATACCAAATCACTTTATTTCACACTAACTCGATTGCGACTTGTTACAGCTAAGTCGCCGAACCGAAGGGAGAGATTGCAGGGCTTCGGACTCCTGAAAACATACATGTACCTACTAACCGTGTGTACCAGCTCGTGTCAACAGGTAGAAATAGACTGCTGACCTTAGCACTAGCAACATGCAGGGGATTACTGGTCAGTGGTCACCCGACTGATTACGCAAACATGGAGTTTGTTGGGCAGTTCGAGCGCGGTTGAAGTTCGACAGGCGCAACTGGGGGTTGCGGACAAGGCTGGGCGGGGTGCAGGGGTTGGAGAGAGCGCCAATGACGCCCCAGGTTCGTGCGACTCGTGACAAATTCCTCTCGACACGTTTTTAAAAGGAAGCGTTCAAAAGTTAGGTCGATATAGCACACAAAAATGCGTGTAAGTGTGACCGGCAAAGCTGTAACGCGACGCCTCTATAGGTGCCATGGTTGAAGAGGGCTACACTTGGAAGGCGATGCGAAAGGAATATCGGAGCTAAACTAGGCTCGCTAAGGGAGGATGGGGTGGCCGGTGGGAGGAATTCTCTCAGCTCCGGCTCCTTTCCAGCCCGGCTTATGTGTGGCGCGGAGAGCACAATGGCAGGGAAGATGAAATCAATTTGTTGCCGAAACTGAAAGGCATGACGGGGGAGCGAGCGCGTTGGTTATCTCTCGGGGTTTTCTTTGAGCGCACACTATCCTTGCCCTCTAGGCGCAGAATGAAACCGAGGAAACTGAGAGCCGTATCGAGATAATGCAAATGCCCGGCCGGCTTGTATTGAGTGCGTGTGCGTTAGCGACGCGAGCTCTTTCCGTCGCCGCGATCCATCGATCGCGCGCTGCCACTCGACATCCAGCGGGGTAACCGTGCGTTAATTATTGCAGTAACAATATCGGTGTACCTACGCCAATCATCGTTAATCTAGGTCACATGGCAGCAAAACCGAGCGGGAAACGTAGCGAACATAACATTGTTTGCGGCAGACCGAAGCATTCTACCGGCACTCGCCAACACGCCGATAATGCTGCTGTCACAGCAGCATCAAAGTGGGTATTAAATAGTTTCATTCCTCGACCACCGTGGCGGTATATATCGCATTGCAAACTGAATGTTAGCGAGCAGTTATTTATTGGCGCGTCCTTTCCCCTTCGTATCCCGGGTTGACAGTGACCTGAAATGGTATCGCCTTGCCATTTGCCTCGCCGCTCATTTGCGACCGCTCTTATGACGAGACCGACGAGTCGAGAATATCACTGCCCGAGAGCTGTAATCGGAGCCGAGCCGGGGAGGGGATGATTCGATTGCACGTCGCAAGGTTTAGAGGGGGTGGGATTCGCGACCTCTAATCGCCGATCGACGTCGAGGGGATCGCGTTCATCAATCAGACGCAGACAGCCGCGCGACCTTGCGCCACATAAACAAATTGCGCTATCAGCTCGCGGCCGACGGCGACGTCAGAGCGCGGCGTGGGTGTGAGGGGGAGGGGGGGGGGGGGGTCGGGGTTAAACAGGTGGTCGCGATTCGCGGGGTCGGTACGCCGAACGCTGAGCAGCTGTCGGGGCCAACGCTCTCGCACGCCGCAAGCGTCCAGCTCCAGAGACGCAGCGCAGCCCGAAAACCACGTCGTACGTTCTTGCCGCGGCTGAACAAAGTCTAACTTTTTAACTTTTCCTGGCGCAGCCGTAAGCGCAGCATCAAAGAGATTAGATTCGAACTTGAGTGACGTCACGGGAGAGGTGGTTCCGGAGGGTGGGGATGGGGGGGGGGGGCGCGAATCGATTTCCGAGTAACGCCGGAGTTTATTCGCTCCGGAACCGCCGATAGCATGCAGGTAAACCGTGATTGCTTCGACGCCTCTCTCTCGCCCTCTCTCTCTCTGCCTCCGACCCTCGGATTTAAACGTCTAGAAAGTTCGCCCTTGCCTCGGGGAGCAACGCTCAGTTACAGAGTTCCTGCTAATTCGGAGCTTCGGACGACCGTCACCTCAAAGCGGACTGCGAAAGCGACAACTGTCACTGGGTCACTTCTAGTCCAGCCAAACCGTTTAAAAATCACGTGCACGCCTGCTCCACACACATTCATTGAAACAAATCTATTTCCATCAGTACAGTCACCGTTGTAGTACAAAAGTATCATTACAAACGTCAGCGAGCAATGACCACCAGTAATGAAATGCATGCGACAGGGCCGACGCCGAGCCGGGGGCCACCAGTGACGTAGCGAGGGTGTGTCGGCACACGAGTCACGCCAGCGAGCCGCCCACTCGTCATCATCGGCGTCCTCGCGGTCGAACGCCGAACGCCGAACGCCGACGGGACACGGAACGGCCGTACGGCCAATGAAGCCACCGTTACCGGTCGATGGCCCCCTGGCCGCCGGCCGAAGGAACGGGGGGCTGGTATGGCTGGGGGCGACGGTGATCGAATGTCCCTTCCGACAAACATTCGGGGGGGGGGGGGGGGGTTGAAGGGGCTGGAAATGAGAAACTGAGATCGTATAGCAACTGCGAAAAAGCACCGGCCCATTTGTCACGATGAGGGACCTATCCGACATTTCCCCCATAAGTCAGCTTGGGAAACCGCGGAAAACCACAGTCATCTGCAAGAAATCTCGACAGCAGAGCCGTCAGTATAGATACGTAATCGATGCTCGTGTCGCTGCGCCCGGAACTGACCACATGCCGATCTTGCAACGCGATGGCTCCACAAAACGAACTTGACATTTCCATTTCGCGTACACACGCTGCGGCCAGCTTAGACACACACACATGGGAGGGAGCCGGCGCGGCGTCGACCGCGGCTTCGAGACGCGGACTCGGTCGCCGATCCGGACGTCGCGGGCTGCACGCGACGCCCGACGTCACGCGCGGCGACGCCCGTCGACAGACAGAGCGATGTGAGCGCCGTCGCTCGGGGGCAGAAAGCACGTGGGGGGGCCGCTGCGTCTTGGCGGAGTGCGACGGATGCAACGACAGAAGGCCGGCAGAGTCGGATCTTACGACGGTGACGTGGGGGTTCAATTGTCGCCCCCCGCTTGTCCCACCCCTTGGCCAAAGTGATTGTGTTGTTTCTAAAAGCAAAATAATTCCCGAAATGACTCGCTCGAAATTAATCATTATTACGAACTGCGACATCAAATTTTGCTGGAATGAGTTTCACGACTGCCTACCTAGTAGAAATATACGGGCAATAGTCGAGAGATGGCTCTCTTACGGTTCGACTTCGCAGTAGCAAAATTTTTCACTTGGAACACAATTGCTCGATGCAATAGCAACACAATGGAGTTAGAAGAGAATCGCCATAACTCCATTAGTTAGTTCCACCCCCCGGGCCCCGGGGGTAGTTGTGTCTGCACTTGCACATATTAATTTTTGTCGCTATAGGAGCTCAGAGCAGGACGCTTAATATGCGGATGCGATTTTTACCGCACTCGCAATTACAAATGTAAATATCAGGTAAAAATCCCGCTTCCTGTAATGACACAATAATATGATTGATAATGATAAGTCAAATGAAATGAAAACTAGATTTAAAAAAAATTGAAAACGGCCATATTCTGGAATTTTTTTCAACGTTGAAGAATGTATTTTTTTACGGGGAATGAGAGGGACCTACACACACACACATAAACTTTGCGGGAGAGCGAGTTTGTTAATTGAAAATCATTAGATTAAAAGGCCACGCAACCCGCTGCACGTGACGACAGGCCCACTTATATATGAAGCTCCGGGCGACGCCTCGCTAGTCGCAGAGCGGTCGTATCGTTGGCATCAGCAGATAACAGACCGCGATAAACAAAGGCCGGCAATACAAACGAAAACCTTATCGCTTATCTGTTATGGAAACCCCATCAACTCATCGAACCAAATATGGATGTACCCACGTAAGGTACACAATTCAACGCCGAATCGCAGTGCAGCGCACGAATCACGCGTCATGCACAGCACACCCGATCGAAAACACACGCGGCTGTTTACAGTACGGGGAGTACGGGAAGTTGATCGCCGGCAGAGCGGAACCGCGAAGACCGGTCCCAGCGGAAGGTGCCCAACCAAGGAATCTACCTGATCGGAGGGTGCAAACGTTTGTATCGAAGACGAGATAACGGCCTCGTTGTTTCCGATCCTGCAAGTCGTCCTCGCAAAGTCAAACGACACTAGCGACAGCATCCCAAAGAACAAGAGACGCAGCTCCAAGTCCGCAAGTCAGCCCCCCCCCCCCCCCCCCCCGCCCCGAAAGCCCGGTTCAAGTCACCCGGGTGGGCGATCGGCCGCGCAATATGCCGTGATTCACGCCGCGCCGAGAGGCATGCAGCGGGCAGGCAGGCGGGCAGGCAGTGTGCAGCGGGCAGCGAGCGGTACGTGCACCGGTCGACGGAAGGCGGACGCCGGCCAGTGCAGGAGACAGGTCGGAACTCGTTCGAGGTGACTGCCCTGGCGAGTCGCAAGGCCCCAGACAATACCCAGGGACACCGCGGTGCAGGCGGCGCGGCTCCTGTCTGCGCGACTCACGCCGATCGCCGGTAACGAACGGCCGCTGCCGCCTCCACCGCGCGAGCTTTCGTTCGGGGGAATGGTGTAGTTGTGCAGAGCGGTTTCTGCTGCGGTCGATGTACAAAATGGGTATGCCGGTATACGGATTTTCGCTGCGCAGTCTATGCATAAATTTGCCTTCGTCCTGGTTTAACCATTGAACACGAAACGCATAAACAGGAAACCACGAAGAGGATAAGAATCCAGTGGGGTGTTGTGCGCCGGTCGGGGCAATCCAGAGGGCGCAGCATGTCTACAGCAATATTTCAATGCGGCGATGGGGAAAAAACGCGGACCCGTTGGTGACGCAGGAAGCGACGGCGGTCGGATTTTCGTCGGGTAATTGGATTCATATTTCATAAATGTCGCGGTATTCCACGAAGAGCATGCATGCGGCGGCGGCGGCGGCGGCGGCCGCGAAGTCAACGGCCGATCGATCTGCGACGCGTAACACGAGTCGATTCTCTCGATCCGTCGACTGTAGAATCGGTCGCGAAAACAGGATCGAAAGGGCTGTAGTACGCACTCCATGACACAGCATCAATTGCGACGTCCGACGACATATTCCGGCGACACGAGCACATCGATTGCCTTCGAAACCAAATCGGTGTCAGCTGTCACCGCTGTCGAATGTTTTTCGCATGTAGCCGTCCACAAAACCCACACCACGAGCTGTCAAGCAGGGGCGCGCGGGTGACCTTTGCGCGAGGGAGGGCCGCGACATTCTTTCCTCTCACATACAGTGACTGCCAGTGATTCACAGCGCCACGCACTAAAGTGGAGAAGAGAGACCCATAAACCCCGAGCGCCGCTCGTAAAGCGCGCATCGAAATGATGCAATTTGAGCGAGCGTTGCGTCCGCTCGTTGTTGCAGCGCAGGGGACGGGTTAATTATCATCGCGCTCGCGGGGGCGAACACGGCGAGCCTCGTCGGACCGCGCAGAGACGCAGCTCGTGAATTGCTCTGCTCGCACGTGCACCACGTGCCCGCCACACGTGTGCGGTCACGGCACGTGGGCACACGTGTGCCCGCGTCTCCCGGTGCCCGCGCCGTAAGATCTCGCCGCGCCTCCCGCAGCGCGAGAGGCGCCGCGGCGACATCGGCGCCCTCCGTCAAATCCGTGAGAAGGCGCTACAAGTGCTTGGAAAAGTGCAATCTCTATTGCCTGTCCCGTATGGCGCCGAACGCGAAAACAAGCCACAGGTCACCGAACAAGATTGCGTCGAGCTGTGTGCCGGTGCGAAATAATATTTCATCGTGTTGGCAAAATAATTGGATTCTTGAAGTCGGATGAAAAACATCCCCCCTCCATCCCACCACTATTTGTCAACCCCGCGGTCGGCACAAGCAGATTTAATCCCGGGCATTTTGATGATAGGCCGCTTGGTGATTAGGTTTCTGCTTGTTGCGATCCCTGTCATCTTCCCTCCAACGGAGCAAGAAAAGAGACATGCGCATTCTGCGAAGAGCGGTGCTACCGTAAATAAAGAAGCTGCATATGGCTATTCACTGATATGTTTGGAAAATATTGCAAAAGATATTTTTTTGTGAAACTTACTACATAAACCGACGATACGGCAAATGGGCTCTACGGAGGTTGTCTTTAAAAATGTTGATTACAGAGGAAGATCTCTGGCCCGGCCTTTGTTTCGGCAGCCCGGCGAGGCGCACAGCAAATTAGCTGGCTGACATTTTTCTCGCGTCCAGCGACGCAAGCATGGCCGAGGCCGGAGTCGGGCGCCCTCCCGCGTCCTGACAAGTAAATTGCATTTCCCTCTTGCTGACCTATTTCTTGCAGCGTGCGGGGTTGCTACTGGGGGGCACACGAGCCACTTCAGCGGGCGGCAAGGGGTGGGAGGGGGGGGGGGGAGGCACGTGCGGATTGCAACACATCGCGCCTGCTGTAGACGTCCGCGCCAATAAACAATCGTAAAACATTCGGGACGCGGTTTAGTTTGCTACATTCCAGAGTAGGTACCGACACATAGTGTTTGCCCTTCTGGATGCGAATCGCACCTGGAATAATAGCAGACGAAAGGAAACGTTCCAAGTTTGGTCCCTAAATCTTGCAATAAACGATCCCTGCAAGCAAAGTGAGATACTTTTAAACGCGTCCACGACCTTAAAATTTCTTGCATAAACTATTATAACTGCGCGAGTTTAGCTTTAAACGGTTTTAATGACGCTTCAGGCAGGAAAATAAATTGAATCAGCCTCGAGGGCGTGTGCACGCCGTCGTAAACGGCAGTCACTCCCGGGCTCCGGGGAAACACGCTCCCCGTGGAACCCGTTCGCGGGAGAGAGAGAGAGAGAGAGAGAGAGAGAGAGAGAGAGAGAGAGAGAGAGAGAGAGAGAGAGAGAGAGAGAGAGAGAGAGAGAGAGAGAGAGAGAGAGAGAGAGAGAGAGAGAGAGGGGGAGAGAGAGAGGGAGAGAGAGAGAGATGCAGAGAGAGAGGGAGCCCTGGGGCGCACTGCAAGGCAGGCAGCAGGGGGTGGGCCGTGTGCCCTGGAAACGGGGACGACGTCAGCACGACAGGAATGAGCAAACGATAGACGCTCGCTCGCCGCAGAGTCAGGAATATTCCCGAGCAAGCGTCGCGACGCCGCGCGGCGTCGGCCGCGTCTAATCCCGCGCCGGCGGCACATCGCGTTGCATGGATTTATGCAATCCGAGCGCGATGTTCGCGGCGAGAACTCCGTGGCGCCCGCGGGACCCTGTGTGTTTCGGCCGCCCACGCCGCGCGGTCGTCGGGTCGTTGGGGGTGCTGAGCACGTCGGCCCCGAAATCCGCCTCCTCGTGCCCGCATCGCGGTACCCCCCACCCCCACCCACCCCACCCCACCCCCTGGCTCATCGTGGACCATACGGGAACAACGTCGAAACTTGGGACAATGGGTGGAACAATAGCGGAACACACGCCGTAAAGAAACCACGGCTCTATACAAACACACAAAAAATCACGAATATCAAACCAACTTCATGTTTCCCTGGAACCGCGCAGACTAAACTCCGTTTCACGTTAAGAAGGAGGGTGGATTTGTATCTTCTTCGAGGACCCACTGCTCCAAAACTGCTCATAGAGCCTTTTGTCCAGCTCAAAACATGGCTTGTTGGTTTTGAAACTCTTCGCTCGTGTCTATAGCGGCAGTGGGTCCTCGAGGAAGGTGCAAATCCCCTCTCCTTCTTAACGTGAAATGGAGTTTAGGTACTCTTCAATTCAAGAGTGTAGATTTGCATCTTCTAATGAGGATATCGAACCGAAATCTACATCTGATAGCACTTCTCCTGATAGTAGAAACTGTAATCCACACCACGTTGAGGTGATGAGAACTGTGTGAGTAGTTTTGACTTTTTGCACTTATAGCATAGAAGCTGTGGCATTGCTATACAGTTACCTAACCACGCGTCCGGCATCCTAAGAAAAAGTGAAACCGCGCAACGCAAAAGCGATTCCAATAAAACGTAAAAATAGGCGCGGCGCCGCGGTACACTCGAAATGTTACAATAGTCGGAAAATGTATTTGTGTTGTGTTCCGAGATGGACAGATTTCCATCTTTATGGCGCTGCAGACTTTCACGCTCGCCATGTCTAAAGTGCGGCGCCGTGCAAAACGTATAGATATACCGGTACGCTGAGCGCGTGTAATGAATGTATCATTGACATGGTATCATTCGCAAAAGCAGCGCATTTCGGCAGCAAGCTCTGCAGAACGGTGGTCCAGCGGTTTGGTCACTGTTTTCACATGCTGAATGTGCCTTGTTCAAAGTGCGATATTACTTGTCCAAACCCAAATGGACAGTTTCAAGCAGCGTATATTTCTCCTGTCCTTTAAAGGAATTCTCTCGCCTTCACACAAGTTGTGCTCAGATTAAAGATTTTGCATTTTTTTAAACCGATACAGGAGTAATTAAAGTAAAAAAAAAAAAATCCAATTTCCAATTTCCCAATTTCCCCAATTCCCAATCTGCTGCCAAAAGTCAATACCGAGAGTTTGAAGCGCATCGGTGCTACGGGAAGGTAATTACGGCCAAAAAACTATTCCCAGAGCCCACGATATTGTCACAGAGGGCTCCTCCTTATAGGTAAATGCTTTTTGCAGCGCCTCAAAAATGTTTGAAAAAATGTGTTGCATCTGCCATGGGTAATAAAAAGTAAAAATCTTTAATCCGAGCACAGCTTGTCAGGAGATGAGAGACCCGCGATACTTTTTCGGAATCATTTCCTCCGGGCCCTTGCCGTACGTTTTCGGTTCGTGGACCCCCGGTAATTTTTTAAGGACAGCTCCGGACAAGTTTGGCATTGTTTCCAGGAAATAACTCTATTATTGGCATATTTTTTTCGCCTGGTCCCCCCCAGTCGGGTAGTAAACATTCATAATACGCTATACCGGCGAGATGTGGAGAGTGCACAGTGCACACTACTTTGTGAATTGTGCGGCACCGGGACAGAGACAGACAGGGACATGGCCCCCGGGTCAGAACTGGCGAGGTGCAGAAATCATGCGTGGGATCACTTCGCCACGGACCAGCGAGTAAGCGGACGGACAAGTGCCGAGAGGATCGCGTTGAGAGTTGAGACGCAGTTCGTCCTTCTGCCACTTCACTGGGCGAGCAAATTACAGACGCGGACAGCAGCCGCCACTCACGATTGAAGAGTGTCATATCGGAGTTGTGATTTGAATAGATTTCATTGTGACGACCTACGCAACGCACAATTGACTTACATGCTCAATTTTATAAGTGGACGATGCGAGGCGTCGCGAGTGCGTGAACAACTTGCGTTCTGCGTGCTACGCAATGAGACGGCATCTCAATAATGTGGGATGGGAAGAAACATTTAAATCTCAGACAATGAAAACCATTACGAAAACGTGTGCATGGTCTTCTTTGCGAATAGATAAGGGCCCTTTAATGTTTAAATGTTTAAGTCTGAAATAAATTATGAAACTACAAAGTGTTTTGCTCAACCAGGCAGATCTTTCTCGGTAATTGAAATACAATGTATTCTACGAGGCAGAAGAAACAGAGCCTTCAGTGTATTTTGATCTACCGTGTCGTTAAAAGGGCCAGGGAAGGGTAGGTTTTGATACTTGATCAAATGACACGATAAATTACATGAAAATGTGCGGGTTATGAATTTTTCATACACCATTTCCCGTGAAAAATCGCTCCCTCCCAAAAGCACCGCAAAAGCGTCCAGGAAAAACGAACCGAAAAGAAACTCCCGCCTTCGGTTCTACTCAGACTCGCAATTTACCATTGTGACAGACAAGAAAAGCCGGGCGTTCACTTTATCCACTTCAGAGCGTCGCGCGAAACGTGCGCAGTGTGTGCAAACGTGACTAGTGCGTGCGTGCGTCGGAGGCCCTGCACGCATTACGCACGTTCGCAGTCTCGCACGTGACGAGCCACGCGCCGGGGCGCCGAGGAGGACCCGTCCCGAGGGAAAGTATATACCCGACTCAGGTACCGGACGGAAAAATATGCCAGTAGATAATACAGTTTATATCCATAAAAGGAGCTGTCCGAAGCTGTCCTAAAAAAACTTACCCCAAGTATACGAACCGAAAACGTACGATAAAGAGTTCAGGGTTGTCCTAAAAAAAAGTTACCCCAAGTACACGAACCGAAAACGTACGATAAAGAGTTCGGGGTTGTCCTTAAAAAAAAGTTACCCCAAGTACACGAACCGAAAACGCATGGTAAGAATCACGAGAAAAAAATCTAAAAAAAAAAAAGGATCCTTAGAAAGTATATGTATACCAAAAAGGACGGAGAAATCAGACGATTGATGCGTTCATCTGGGTTTTGAAAAACAAAAAATGAGCACCCGACGGGGTTCGAACACGGAACCTACGCCACGTGGGGCCAGCGACAATACTACTGGACCACCGCACTGCTGCTCTTCATGCTATGAGGAAAAATGCCATGCCTAACAGCAAGCATGGTCCTATGGTACCCCAGTCGGGTATACTGTCATTACACGCGTCCCGAGGGGCACCGACCATACGCACGTCGACGGCCACCTTTCAACGACCCGGTCGACAACGCGCATCGAGATAACGATTCCCAGGTTGACGCGAGGCGACGCGCACGAGAGGCGATGCAAAAGTGTGGATTAGTTATCGATCCACGCTTATATCAGGCGATACAGTAAAGTAAGGTCATATTTGACGCAAACTCATCCGATCGTCTGTATACACTCCGACGACCGCGAATCTGCCGGCCGACCGGCGTCAAGCTGGCTTGGTCGGCCCCGACGTGGGTGGATGGTGGTCGAGTCATCCCACCGCGTCCCGTCCCGTCCCGTCCCGTCGAGAGGCAAACTTGCTCTCCACGATGGACCACCGAGGGACGGCAAACTGCACCCGATCGCCGATAACCGCCGATCTTATTACTACCCCCCCCCCCCCCCCCGGATGACTCATCACCCGGTCAGACGTCCGTTGCCCGTTGCGGTAACGAGACTGCTTCGATCAATTATAAAACGATTCGCGTGCTAATTGATGTCAGCGCAGCAAACGACATTGCCTACCTACTGGCTACCCGACTGCCGAATTCCTCGCGGAAGAACGGCTTATTGAACAACTGCCACTGGCGAGTGGTATGGTGAACAGTATTGTTTACTATTTACATGATGAAAAGTAGTACATTTATTGCATTTCGACATAAATACAGTCGTAGATCTCACAATGTATTGTCGTTTCTAACAACTATAGCCTCGATTTTGAACACTGCAAATGTTCATCGTGTTCGCGTACATTGTTTGTTTTCCTCTCAAGTTATTTTTGTTAAAACGTGATGTGTTACGACGTGTACCTACATACATAAGAATACCTACTGCACATAGACACCATACGTAACACGTGAAATCAAATTGCGGCTTCGCGCATGGATCCGATGAGGTTTCCTATACGCTACGGATGATTATGGTTAGCTTGTGGCTCCAATAAATACCACGCGCGACAACACCGCCAGAGGAGGCAGTACAGGTGATTTATGAAACAGAATATTCAGCTAAAACCACCGAGTATGACGTCACTCTTAAGTCTGGCTGGCTTTCCGAGTCGAGAGACGACGAGAACCACCTCCATCCATCCACGCACGTGAATCTAATGTCGGCGCTTGCCAACTGCCAAGGCGCGGTGGCAGGTGTACTCCATTCCGTCGCCGACCGGCGGATGTTTGCATGCCATGCCGTGGTTCGGGGCATGGCATTCCTAAATCGGCGTTCGACATATACAGGATCGATCAAGTCTAAGCGGACGAAGGACATACGAAACTAAACTGACGTCAGATCAGATGGTCGTGCGATAATGCAACAATGGGTATCTACATCCGCAGCACATCTTGCACAGCGGTGCCGAGTTCGACGTCCGACTTCGACGCGGTCGTCAGTGTCATAAACGACACTTTTAATTAGTATACAAGCGTTTTGATTCGCTAAGCAGGCAGCTGTCAATTGGATTTCAAAGGCGAGGCCATTGGCAGTGTTTGGGCCATGATGTGCCGCAACTAGCTGTCACTCGGCCACCCTTCGTGACTCTGACGGGCATTCGAGTCGGCACTAGGGGAGGTCCGTGATACACGAGTGAAGCGTTGATGCTTACATGCTTTGGGGAGACATACGAGGGGGCACATCATAATAATATGTAAATGTACTTGTACATACCAAGTCGGAGCTCGCCAAAATTTCCACATCCTATTTTCTTGCCGACCCTGAAATTAGGGCCGACCATCAGCACCCCAGAACTGCTGGACACACTATGCCGACTGGTATGCATGTTAGTTCTAGTACCACCGGGTACACTAGTATTTGGACGCGCAACTCTCTTCGAAACTTCTTCTCTTGATGTATCTTTTTCCCTCTCTCTGGAATCGCGCTTCTGCATGCTGTGCCCAGCCACGAAATAACCGAAACGAGCGGATTAGCAGTGCAAATGGCTGCTCATGTCACAGGTAGTGGTAGGCCCGGGGCCTACGGGCAATTCTTGCAGCCATGCTAACATGCGTTGAACACGATTCACACCTTACCACAAATCACTTGACACTGTCTGTCCCGTGTTTAAGAAATAGCGCTAGTTACTTTCAGCAAAATGCGGCGGTCCGCTAACGAGACAATACACGGGCAACTTCCATTATGCTCCATCTTGCATTTTCCTGTTTCGTTCCGTCAGGCAGCGGAATGATACGTACAGAGAATTTATGAGATCGTATAAAAATCGAACAGTGGACAATTATCTGAACGGCAATATTGGCAGTTGTCTACTAGTACACACGGCCCAGTATATACGTAATAAAAGTAAATGCTAAAATATCATTAAAACTGTACAAACACCACCTAAAGAGACTACTTCTTCTCTGAACAATCAACGACCGAGCGATCCGTCCGTCAACGCGCCTGCGTGTTCGGCTTCGGCATTCACCGGTGCCCCAACCGCTCGAGTCAAGCGTCAGCTGCACAACATGTTTAGAAATATTTCTCATGCATTGCTTATTTTTACTAGAAAATCTATATGATCCATACAAAAGAACAGATTTTTATGGAAATTTATTCAAGAATAATAGAGTTTTGGATTTTTTAATGCATTTTAATGATATTTCACAGTAGTTCACCCAGCTGTCACGCATGACAGGTACTGTCAAATCTCGCGTCTGAGTAACCATGGAAACAAAACAATTTGGAGGGATTCTTTCTCCGAGCAGCGATTTGTTTTGATTATAATATTTTATGGCGCTAGTATCAATTATTAACTCTTAAATAATTTCAGTTTTAACGGTGAACGTAATTTAAAGCTTCAGAGTTACACTCTTAATCTTGAATTGACTAGAGAAGCGATGGAAGGGATAACAGGCCCAACCGTGAAGTTAACTCTGTACATCAAAGAGGGTCGAGGGTTTGGTTTCTTACAGAATCCGATTGTCATTGTAGCTCGATTATGTAGCAACACTTTGCAGACAAATATATACCCACCCGTTGCGGAACCACAGTTCCACGAAGAGCTGCTGTGGGAAGTAGATAAACAAACACTTCGCAGGTTAGTAGACCTACCAATTTTGATTTGAACTCTCAACAATAAAGATTTTAAAACACTCTAAGGTCAGGTCTAACCTGCATTCAAATGTAGGTAAGTTGAATATTTGACACCTTGAATATTAAGCAACTTGCAAAATCTTGTGTTTTGCTTTCAGGTTGCGTACGGGCAAAGTTCCTGTAAAAGTAGAATGTTTCACGCTGTCGAAACAAAACCAGCGTTCGAAAGTCGGCACCGTTCTCCTGGACTTGCGGTCTGCACACGTTGTCGCCAAGGGTCGTTCGGCTCACACAGCTCCCGACTCGTGGCACAAGATGCAATGCGGCTCCGGCCGTTGCCCCGAGATGCTCCTCTGCCTTCGAGTGGAAGACATGAAAAACGAGACCCAGGCTTGCGGCGACGTCGTCTCTGAAAAATCGCCAAGAGAGTCAACATGTGCAACCGCCAGGACCTCCCTTGAAACATCCACACTGAAAGATACCCTTATCCAAGTTGGTCCCATGATGATGGCGACCGATATATTTGAACTTTCCGTCCGTGTAGACTCTTCCGAGAACATATCAGCTTTTAAAATTTGGTCGGACGTCCATTTTACAAGCCACATGTTTGGATCTGAATCCACGAAAAGCTCTTTCAATCGCGAAGCAATAGGCGAGTGCAGAGTCTCCATTCGAAGCTCTTTGCATTTCCTTCAGCAATACCTTGAAAACAACCCGCTCATGTGGATCAAGCTCGTTTCGGGCCACGAGGAAATCGGAGCTACTCAAATCAACATTTCCAGCCTCGTTCCCACGGCCAGCCTCGCCGAATTCCTGGAGCATCACGCCAACAGCGAACGAGCTTTGGAGACAGAAAAGCAATGCGTCATCGCTCGCAAACAGGGATCCTCCAGCGACTTGCAGCTCGACGTTTTGGTGCGACTGAGACACTGCCAGTCGGAAACAAATGAGCATAACTCTCGCATGGAAGCCGCAGGCGACAGAGACGCCGTCCCATCGGTAACGGAAAGCAACGCCCGTCCGCAGACGACCAACAGCCCACCGCGATCGATCGAGCCGAAACCAACAGCCTCCGAACACTCTTCGCTATCGACCGCTAAAAACATCGTCGACGAAACGATCGCCGACGCCTTCCGGCGATCGCCCGACGAGACCGAAACCCGGCGAATCAACGACGACCTACCGTGCCGTTCGCTGATCCCGGCCGCGAGCGCGGCGCCGTCCGCGTCCGACTCGCGCCTGCTCAACGTCTGTCCCGCGGCCGCGGCGCCGTCCGCGTCCGACCCGGCGCTGGGCCCGCGCGACTTCCGATCGTTCTCGCTGCACGTCGAGCTGCAGAGCGTCGTGATGCACGCGCGGCCGAAAGCGGGACGGCGGCTGCGGTTCGCGCTCAGTCACCCGCAAGCGCGCGCCGTCGCCGACGAGCTCGGCCAGGCGGAAGTGCCGACGGTTGGCGCGATCACGGCGCTGACGGACGCCGCGTGCCGGCTGCGGTTCGTGACGACCGCCGACGAGATCGGACGGCTTCTGCTTGCGTATCCGCCCAAGGTGAGGCTGGTTTATTTATTGATTTATTTATTTCATTCATTCTCTTGATGTACAGTGGCAAAGGTATACATCTTATAACTAATTAAAATCTCCTATATTCTTGGTTTCTTCTACTATAATCTATAATCCTTTACTGTTTTTGGCCATTCATCCATTATTCCATTCGATTGCTCATTCCATTCTTTCATCGTCCTGTTCCAAAAAGAGTATTTTCCATCATCTCTTTTTTTTTTTGCTTTTCTTTCATTTTGCCCGATAAAACGGGGCATTTTCGACAATGGTCTGCTACAGCAGTAGTATGCTGGCAAAATAAAATGGTAAAATCCTAACATCATCTTTACTCTGCCATATTAGTTTCTTATACCTTTTAATAGTACCAAGCTTGTATTTTTATTATATTTGTTTATATTGCAATATCAAAGGTAGTTGGGAAATGATTCATGGTCATTTTTTGCTTGTAACCAAAATAGTATTTAAATTTCTTAGACTCATGTCTACTGTATCCCATCGATACTGTATCTGTATCCGATACTGTATCGGATAGCTCAACTGATGTTAAAAACATAAACAAATGAACCAATAGTTGTACACGTTTGTAACGACAGTCGAGCTTTCACCCTTGATAAAGTAACTAGCGTATGTTACGAAACGTCGGGAAACCGTGAGAATCGCAGTTTGAAATAGTTTTTTTTTCAATAGTATTTAGTTTTCCTGCAGTTGAAATTTAGTTTCATGAGTTGGTAGCACAGAAGGGGGCAGTCCTTGCTGTGGCACCTTTCTCCCGGGCCAGACTGTGTGACGTATCAAACGCCACCACCATACAGGACCACGTGGTCCGGTACAGCTAGCCCCGGACGAGGGGTAGTGTCAGGCAGTCCGGCAACCCTAGCTCCGAGGGCGGGCAGTCTTCCACGGGAGCTCGAGCCAGCCTAGCGATTTTTTAACTTTTACGTGATGCCGTTATCGGCTCTGATGGAAAAAATCCATATTGTTGTCCATGTTAATTTTTTAACTTTGTAACCGAGAACGGCAGAGTCAGAGTTACGAAATCGCACTGCAGGAGTCTCGCAAGCGAGCTCCGCTCACCATCTTACAGTCTCCGACTTGTACAATTAATACATGTGCCGTGCCGTGTGCTACTTAACTCTGTGTTCATCTCCTCCCGATCATTTAGTTCCTTCTCCCCGAAAGGAATACCATCCCCCTTGTTTGTTGCGCAGGTGACGGTCCAGTGCGGCGACGGCGCCGGCTCCTGGACTGCGCTGGCCAGCGCAGCGCTGGACACGGCGCGCATGCTGGCCGAGCGCCGCAGAGTCGTGTTCCCTGCGCCGTTGGTGGATGACAAGGTACGGGCCGAACTACGTACAAACCAGGGATGGTGGCACGGTAGTAGGCAATCGTTGTTGCTGTGACTTCGAATAGAGCCGTAATTAGATCCTTTCTACCTTGCAAGGTTGTGGGTGCTTTATGAGTTCTATCCCTATAAACCCTATTTCTCTGTTCAATTCTATGTTTTTGTACCTGATCTGATCTTATTTGAAAACAAAGTCAATCATGAGATTTTTTTTCAATTTAACATGTTTATTAGGGTTCAATTCATAGGTAACAGATCATAGGTTCATAACAGATTCATAGGTGTCTTTGCACACATATATATCCACAAAGCCCATTGGGCTCATCTGCGGAGCAAACATATTGAATTGTAGGTATGACAAATAAATAAAACGGCCAATAGCTTTTGCGGAGGTGTCGCTTGTCGATTTGGAGTGAAAATGGCAGGACCCTTGAAAGTCTTGACAATATTGGCATTTGTGGCCCCCTGCTCAGCTGGTTTACAAACTACTTAGAAAATCGATCCATTATTGTAAGAATAAACAACGTTAATAGTATTTCTTTGAAGGTAAAATCTGGCGTAGCACAGGGAAGTATTTTAGCCCCAGTGTTATACATAATCTACGTAAATAGCTTATACCGTTATACGATTACATTAAAAAAGGAGAAATTTTTATGTACGCGGATGACACGGTATTGCTAACTTCCGATATAAATTTACAAGTCGCTACAAGTCATATGCAAGAAAACTTCAAAATTCTGCAAGAATGGACGCATGATAACGACCTAGCAATTAACGCGTCTGTAACAAAAGCGATGCATATAAAATCACCATACAACAAAGACAAAAACAAGGAACCTTATTTAATATGTCATTCTTATAGATGTCTTCATCTAAGAGAATCGGACTGCAAGGACGACTGCGTGAAAATAGAACTTGTTAAAACGCATATATATCTGGGACTAGCCATCGACAATACGTTCTCTTGGAAATTTCATATTCATAACTTATGCAACCGTTTGCAGTCATGCATTTATCGCATTTTTAATTTAAAGCAAATAGTCCCAAAGCAAACTTTACGAACAATTTATATGGCGATAGTCGAATCCAAAGATACTATATAATAACCTTCGGTCGAATCGGTATTAACCTATGGCTTATTGGCCTGGGGAAATGCCTCTTATTTCGGTACTGTTATATGCGTCCATTAATACCAATACAAAACAAAATAACCAAAACAATTATGACCTCCCACAAGAACATAAATAGTCCATCAACCATATCATCTAGATACAAACCAATTAACCTTCTTCCATTACAACAATTATTTAAGTACAGGCTAATATTAAAGTATTATTATTCAGATTACCACAAATCAATTACAAAACACAGCGCAAACACTCGTCTCCAAACTTCACATTTTTACGACGTACAAATCGTATAACAATAAATACAGTAAAAGGCGATTAAAATACTCAATTCCCATCATTTTCAATAGTATACCGGCTGATGCAAGAAATATAAATTAGTTTAATTTATTAAAGAAGAAAACTAAGTCTTGGTTACTTGAACACCTGCCAGAAATGTAGGTAACATGCAAGAAAACAGGTCTATTTAAATTAAAAAATGTATCCCAGGGAAAATTCACGTATTATTAGGTATTATTACTACTATGAAAATATGAATTGTTATTTAGGTTATGATTTTGTAACATCCTGCTCAATATTCAGAGAACACAAAAAAATCTCCTACTACAAGCCCTCTAGGCTTCGTAGGAATCTATATCATAGGACAATTAATGTAATCTATGTGATTAACTTGAATGAAAAAAAAAAAAAAAAAAAATACATGTAGTATATGGATCCGAAGTTCTCTCAATCAGAAATCGCAGAAAATAATGTAAAACTAGCCGAAGAAAGGAGACGAGGAGACTTATTTGAAGGGTGGACAGGAAATGCATTGTGGTGTTTGTTTTGTTTAGCACATCAATGTTTTTTGTAATTACATCGATAGAGCCGTGCTCAGTAATGCACTCGCCTTCCTGACACAACTCTCATATTTGAAACGGCTCTTTACAACAATTCGATGTAATGTCGCTGTCCATTGAGATGCAGTTGCCTCTGCGTAGCGTGGCCGAGCGCGTGCTGCTGGCGGTAGCCTCCTTTAAGCAAATGGCTTGGTGTTCCAAGAGATCTTAGTTTGAATAGACTGAAGGCAGTAGAATTTAATTGTTTGCACACTTTTTGAGTAATGTGGTAAAAAATCTGTCATTTGTAATACCAAGATTATTAAAAGTATTCACTACACTTATTGTAGCTTATAGTTAAAGATATTTTAATAGATGTTCAAGATGTTTTAAGAGATGTTCTATGTTCATAGCAACAGTTTACATTCAGCAAGAAAGAATTCAGCAGCAAGAATGGTCGTTATGGAACAAATGGCTGGATAGCACTTATGTACCCATTTCCACGACCAGAAAAGTACTCAACACTGATCACAGCAAAGATCAACATGTTCAACTTCAAACCCATTTGTTTTTAATTTTCATTGCCTGCTTTACATTGACATGAGCGATTTTGCTAAAATTTGTCAACCCCTCGAGTACCTACCTACCTACTTCTGGACATCACAATCCGTTGTGACTTGTGTAGCTGAGTTTAAGCAGAAACTCCCAAAACTGCCCAACCTTGTTATCTACCTTCCTTGATTTGATACATTAACCGATTACCTACATTAAAATTAGTTGCATGCATTCCTATTGTTTCCTATGCATTCCTATGTATGAGAGGAAATTGTTACTGGTTTATGCAGATGGAAGGGAAGCAAAGCTGGAGAAATGTGCACCCGAACCGGGATACGAACCCAGGACTTGCACACTGGTATCTGCATAAACCAGTAACAATTTCCTATCATCCACCTTGTGTCTCTTCATTTGAGACTTGGACAAAGGGTCCAGTGATTGCGCCATCCCCGTCCTGGGGCCGAGTCCGTTTACCCGTCCCATGTACGGGTCGCTCGGCCTCTCGTCTCCCCGGAGATCCCCCTTGTCCCACCCGGCGAAGCAGGGAGAATATGTGACCGAATAGCTCAGTTGGTAGAGCACCAGCCCGGCAAGCAGCTGAGGTCCCGGGTTCGTTTCCCGGTTCGGGTGCACATTTTTCCAGCTTCGCCTCTCTTCCATTCCTATGTACGTTTAATTTCCCAACGTCCATCATGCCCAAAAGCTGTGATTCTCAAAAGCCAGCGACGCGCCCGCAAGCGCGTCCGTTGAACCGAGTGTTTCCGCGCGCGGACAGGGCTTCGAGTTGGGCGTGCTGTACGTGTCGCTGGACTTGCGAGACGACGGCGCGAGACGGGAGCGCGAACGGCGCGTGGGGCCCGCGGTGCTGGACGAACGCATCGCGCACGAGGCGGTGGAAGAGCTGGAGGAGTGGAAGGAACGACAGCAGGAGCACTTCAAGGCACAGGTACTACCCGGGTTTCGTCTCCGAAGACTAGCCCCTTTTAATCACTAATAGCCCTAATAGGAGCTTCTTTAACATGGGCTTCAAGAACATGCTACAAGAACATGCAAGAACTAAACAAATTCAATGCCAGTTATCTAATTAATCTCCATAAAAATGCTATGGCTGCAAAGTTACCCATTATTAACTTTGCCAGGAAATTTGATTCCCATTATTCAATGAAATGGCCGTTGGTAATATGAGAGAGCTGGTAAAAGAAAGTGATTCCAGTTGGTTCTGATGTCATCCATTCACCCTCTGATACAATAATTTTGTATTTTTAACTTACTTAAAAAAGTCCTTTACATTACAGTTGCTAGAAGTAGAACGCTGAAGGGTATAACATTATAATTTATAACATACACTTACCTATTTGGTCAGAATTTAGTGCACCCAAGATTTTGAAAGTATTTTATATATCGGCGTAGGTAGGTAACCAACTTTTGTTTAAACTAAAAGTTCCTTGCTTTAGCAGCAGGCACCTATGTGACAGCTGCAACAAAGTTTTCTTTGCGGTGTGAGAAGTTCGAAAGGATCCGTCCTGCGATCAGCTCACAGTGCTTGGCCGAGCATCTTGAGGTGTGCATTCCGCACGCTTGACTGACAGGTCGCTTGTTTCACCGCCGGCAGTTGGCGACGAAGGAGGCCGATCACTTGGAGCAGCTGACCGCGGACTTCCGGCGCAGATACCAGGAGCGGGAACGCCAGCTGGAGCTCAGACTCAAGCAGGTACCACCTCGGCCGGTGCGCCAGATTGATGACGCCAATTCAGCATTAAGGATGCATATTTATTTGCCGCAATCATACTATTCAATTACCTATACATATTACATATTATACATATTTATTCAATCATACAATTCATACGTCTAATGTAACAAATCTGAAAACCCAAGTGCCGTTTCGTTCATGCCGATTCATTGACATTTTGTTTTAGCAGTTGTTTGGTTCTTTCTGAATGAAGTGTCGCATCATTTACCCTCCGAAAATATTGGTCCATTCGTGTTGCGAAACGTGCGCTGACCAGATAGCTTCACAGACCTGGGGCCTTACCTAGCTCGGCCATTTGGAGCGGCTACCATGCGGCTAATTAGCCGGGCTGGCGGTGTTATATAACCCGGACCTAGAACGGCCATTTAAACAATGGGCAGTTTGTTGATTTCGTAGCACCACTAGCAACCAGTATTACGGTGGTGCTACGATGATAGCATTATCTAGAAGGCATACTGCTTTTTAAACGATCATCATTGTGCAGTGAGGTCAAATCAACCAATCTCATGGCTCGTTACTAAAGTAAGAGTCGATGTGCCCCGGCTATATAACCCGGCCGTAATACTGCCGCTCTAGGTCGGGGTCACTGCTTGGTGCTACGGTGGTGTTAATTGGCCAGGGTAGATTGCTAGTAATCCCGGGACTACGAGTGGCCGCGCTAGGTAAGGCCCCAGATGTTTTCGAGAGCAGATCACGTGTTTGCGTCCGATTTCCCCCTGAACGGCTTGTGACGCGTTGGCAGGCGTCCGAGTTGGCCGACCGCCTGGAGCGCGAGACGGAGGCGTGCTGCTTGCGCGAGACGGCGCAGCTTCGCGCCATGTCGGCGCTGGAGCTTCGCGCCGAGCAGTTGGAGCAGCGGTTCAAGGCGCAGCGCGAGGTGCTGCGCGACGCCAGTCTGCGCATGGAGGCCGACATGCAGCACAGTGTGAGCATGTCTCGATGGCTTTGGCTGTGGGACCAACGTCGAGGAATGGCTATGGCCTTAGGAGTAACCAGGAAAAAACCACCTTTCCAGAGTACGACGGCGGTGTTGCAAGAAATGTTTTAGACTTAAGAGGGAGGTAAACGGTTGTCGTTTTGGTCGATTTTCGCATAAATTTCACATTCATAGGGAACGTCTCCTGGCTACAAATTGTTTACAAAAAGTTTGAAAAAAATACACGTGTTGTTAAAGAGCTGCTGAATGGCGGATACTATATTTTTTTGTCGTTTTTTTAAACTTGCAGCTTGGGGAATTTTCAAAAAGTATCTAAATGTGCCGAAAATGGTACTTTTTGATAATTCCACCCCGCTGTCAGGTTTCAAAATATAACAAAAAAGTATAGTATCCGCCATCTAAGAACTCTTTAACAACACGTGTATTTTTTTTCATAAATGTTCGTTAATATTTGTAGCCAGGAGACATTCCGTTTGAATTTGATATTTATGCGAAAATCGACCATAACGACAACCGTTTACTTCTCTCTTGAGTAATTTATCACGATGCCCGCTTAATCCACTGCCCAAGTGGCACAAAAACGATCAGAGAACGTTGTTTCGAACGTTCGGTGGACGTCGAAAGCTTATGGGGGATAACTTGCGTTCAGCGTTCACATTCGCCAAACGTTCGATTAGGTTCTACCTAGAGGCTAGATGTTGAACGCTAGTTATCCCCCTTTTGCTTTTCGACGTCCACCGAAAGTTCGTGATAACGGTTTTTGTGCTACTCGGGCTGGTACGTTGCATTCCTTGTTGCTTTACTCGCCTTCCCCACTACATTTGCTAGGCCATGTCTAGGGTGGTATTTAGATCACTTTTCATATGTTCAAAGGCCAAAATAATGAGGCACTCTGAAATCTCGAGAAAAACTATATTTCATATTGGGATTTGCATTACCTACCTACTAAATTAAAGTTTTGCGTACTTCATGACACCTGTTCAAAAGTATTACAACTCTCTAAAATAACTATGTTATAGATGAGAAACATCTCATTCCGTGATGAGAACACAACATAATAATATGGGTTTTAGAGTTTTTTCATAGCCGGGTTGTGGTTTATAATGAAAGTGTTGGGTTCTCGAGTGACAGGTCATTGGGCTACCAAGTTCTATCCAGGTCTAGAAACCCTGGAAAGCTCTTCCTTAAATAAAATGCTCAAGCACAAAAATCCCAACTGTGCTTCGTTCCCCGTTATTCGGTGCAGTTTTATGATTGCGACTTATTAAGGCCTTACATGTGACTTACATTGGTGGTTGTTGAGAAATATTGATTGTATCATTTTTTGGATTTCCAAGAGATATTTTGAGATTCTGATGTAGATATTCAATTGGTTGTAGAAGTGTGAGGATTCCGTAGATATTTGTTTCGTCGCGATCAGATAACGGGTGTGGCCTGGAAAGTGTATCCAGTAAGAGGTAAATTCTTAGCTGGAATTGACATCTTTCAGTGTACCGGCAAAACAGGGTTGTTTTAAAACGCTTGTAAACAATTGACGGGTGAATTTTTAGAAACGAAAATGGTTCAATTGGTTGCCAGGAGTGTGAAGATTCCGAAAACATAGGTTTCACCGCGACCCGACCAAAGGTGTGGCCTGGAAAGTGTATCCCGTACGAGGGAGAGGAAGCGGCCCGAGTTCACAGCTCAATGAGCAGACTTAAATCCGTGTTCCGAGCCTGACGTCCAAGTGTTTGCGTTTCGAAGGCCAAGCTGACGGAGAACAAGTGCGAGGAGCTGCGAGCGGTGAACTCCCGGCTCGAGAAGGAGAACGCGGTGCTGAGGAAGACGCTGGAGGAACGAGACAAGGAACTGTTCAGCAGCAGTCTGACGCAGCAGCAGACGGCTGCCATTCTGCAAGACATGGTGAGACGTTCAAAAGGCATATTTTAAAATAGGGCTTAGGCTAGAAAAACTAAAACTGAGTATCAATAATGTAATGGTGACTCGTGTACTAGGTCCTACTTTCTCTAGTCTTGCAGGTAGCAAATTTTGTAGAATGACACCAAATCAACACAACCCAGAACTACTTTGTAAAATGGGGCTGCACACTTTGACTAGTGTCAATCATGCAGGCTGGCGTGTTTTACTTTATCCTTGTCATTTTACATAATATGGGCGATAGGAGAAATATCTAGTCCAGTGGTTCTCCAATAGACATAATTTTATTGACAAAAATCCTTGTCCGTGTCAAAATAACAAATATTTAGACATGCATTTTCTTGCACTTTTGGCCGACCATTCAAAGTGTATAAATAATTCAGGCATCATGCATAAATGTGAAAATACAGGAGAGCCACAGAAATTTGTTTTCTTGTTCAGCAAGTCGTGGACACATTAGTTTCAAAACCACTGCTCTAGGCACTCATCCATAAGTAGATACAGGGTAATGAAAAAGGAGAAAAGAAAGTTGGGAACAAAAGCAAGCAGAGATCTCATGTTCTCAAAGTTAAGAAATGGTTGGGAAAACTAGTGCTTAGAATCAGAAAAAGTAGACTTTAGTGACAAGAATTTTGATAGTTTTCTCGTTACTTGCCTGTGCTGTGTTGTGAAACAAATATCATATGCTGTAATCAGTGGCTAGAAGTTATTGAAATTTTTAAAAATTATTCTTGAAATTATTTTGCTGTTTAAAAACATACTGGCAGCTTGACCAGTGGGCCGCCAAGCCTTGCCGGGACGGCTTGGGCCACCGCTGCGCCACTGGCCGCAACGGTGGTAACCGGCTGACGGTGGCCCGTGTCTTTGCCCGGCAGCGGGTGCTGGAGGAGAAGCTGGACGCGGCGGCCCGATCCAAGGCGTACTTCAAGGAGCAGTGGCGGGCGGTGGCGCAGGAACTGCATCGGCTCAAGACCGAGCACCACACGCAGATGCAGCTGCAGATCCGAGACTCCAAGCAGACTGTACAGGCGCTCGGGTACTCGCTCGCTTTCCCAGCGCTAACTCTCGATAAATAAATATCACTGTCACAAAGTGTTGATGAAGAGGGAATGTAAAGTACGTTATTATATTATGCGATGGAGAAAGAGCAAAACAAGAATAGGAAATCGACCTACAAGGGGGTTTTATATCAACACTTGCATTGCATTCTGGTAGATTAAGTTTTTCCTTGCTTGCAACTTGTAACTTCTTTGGGCCATAAGTTGGCCCATTGCCAGCACACAACTTTCTTTCAGCAAATATTTGTTTAGAAAGTTTATGATGTACATCTTTTCTCTGTTTTTAAATGATTTTTGTCCTGTAGTTACTTGAACTTACAGTTTGGACCGGGTTCATGGCTATACCATTGCAGAAAACCGGTCTGCTGATGACAAGCCAACCTGGTCCAACTGTAGTGCTACTCATCCATTGCAGACTCAATTATTTTCAGCCCGATACCCTCTGGGTATTGTTTAGGTTACTACCAACATGGAGGAAAAACCAATAATTAGATAACGAAGACTCCACGTTTTGACATTTTACATCTGGAAATCTGTATTATGTTCAGGAGCTGTCTGCTGATAAAGAGGATGAAAGTGGCAGAGAGACTTCCGAGTCCTGATTGTTTCTTTCTTTATGGCAGATTCCAGAGGCTTCTGAACAAAGAAGCCGAGGAATTGGACAGCGACCAGAAGCTGTTGCAACAGCTCAAGGAGGAGCTGAACAAAGATATCTCTGAGGAGGAAGACCCTCGGCGGTTTAATCCGTCTTCAGCCGCCGCAAAAACGAGAGCCAACTTGTCGGAGGTAAACCGGCCACCCTTTGCTTCGAGCAGTGATCTAGAGAGCAGCATAATCTTTTCCTGTCAGCGCTGAATCCCAATTTGTTGATGCCCATTGTGTTGTTTGGCGGTTTCAGGATGCTTCGATGCACCAGCTGCACAGCCTCATTGACGAGCGGGACCTACTCCTGCGCACGGGGCGTTTCACCATGAATGACCATACCATCGACAGGATCAATCGGCAGATCCGGTCGCAGACTAACTTGCTCTGACCTGCTCTGATTCTCAGTACGTACTGCCAAACTTGTTACAAATCTTTTGATATGTTTTCATATATTTTTTGTACTTTTATTGAGAGCTTTCATTAAAAAATGACGTTTGTTATGACAGTTTAGCTGTGCCTGTTTCTTTAACTTGTTACGGGAAAGGGTGAGTCATAGCTCAAACAATATGACCAGGAAGAGGTAATAAGGTGATAGAGAGAAGAGATATGATAGAGAGACAGAGAGAGAGAGAGAGAGATCCGGGTCTACCTGGTACTTAAATGAAACCTAAACAAAATGTTGCCAAAATATTAATTTATTTGCTAATGAATAGGACTTAAGTATCTACATATCTCATTACAGAAATATCACATTGCAATTGCAAAATTGCATAGCAGGGAAGTAGATGTATTAACTATTTTTGTAAGATTACTTGTCAAAATTATCAAAATATTGTGAGTGTATTTTATAGGTATCACAGAAAGCCCGGATAAAATCAATTATATGAATTACCTACCTATGTAAATTAAGTTAGAATCATCAAGAATCAATATCATAATATGTATATTTTAGATTGTGCTGACAGTGACTACACTGCTTTTACCTTAAAGTAAGTAATGGGGTTAGGTAGAGACCCAGGAGGATACCCTTTCTTTCAGCTGCCAAAATGAGCAGTGCAGTGATAGTGGCGTAAGCAGCCATGTTTCCACCTGTGAAGCTGGGGATTTTGAAAGAGAGTTGAACTTTGAACCTGATCTTGAACTACTTGACCGACGCATCTGAGCCGCAGTGAAACTGGCCCCAGTTTGGCGGGTATATTCTTCACCTGACTGAAGAAGGAGCATTATTAGAAATATTTATAAAATTAGACACGTCCTTTGCCTAGTGAAGCAACAGCGACAAGGCCAATATATTGAAACGCAGCTAAGAATTGATGCCCTAAGTACAAGGTCTGTCAAGGTTTCGTCGGCCCAGCAAAAACCCATGACACTTCAAGCTTATCTGTTTGCAATTTGCAGGAATTGAATTGACCTCCTGTTCTGAAAGAGTTTTTTTTATATTACCTAGGCAATTTTAAGAAGTGTTGCGACGTTTAGAGAGAGAGAGCTGAACATCCCACTGGGAACAATGTCTAGCAAAAAAGCACTTTTCATATGCTTTCAAATGCATTGTTGAATGGAAATTGTTGTTAATTATTGTTTATGGTTTATTGGAAATGTTATCAATTATTACATTGTGTAAAATATTAACAAAATTTGTGTTCACAAAGGTATGATTCATTTGAATGTTAATTATTATTGATGAGCGTAGCGAGCGAAGCGAGCGAAGCGAAATCATCAATTTCACTACTGCTAAAAAAAACACTTGGTGTGTGTTTGTATGTGTGTTTGCGCGCGCTCTACAGGCCAAACGCCTGCTTCGAGTGGGATGAAATTTTCAGGGTGTCTACTTTTGTTCTCAACTTAGACCCCCTGCGTTTTTCAAGAAAATCCTCCACACCCTTCACTTTCAAAGCAGAAAAAAGAGCAAAATTCGACAATTGGGCATGTTTGGAAAAGTACGGAAATTTATTTAAAAGTGCGTATTTTTTTCAAATGTTCCCAATTTCGATTTGCCTTTAGAAACCATCGATACCAAATCGAAACATCACACCAGATTTTTTCCAATAAAAACCAAACCAATAAAAACCCTTAGGCATGAGTTACATCTATATATATTAACATGCACATTTTATTATTATGTACACAAATTAGCCTCCCAAAAGTGTTGTCCATTCCGGGATTTGAACCCGGGTCCCCAACTTTCGAACATGAACTTTCGAACTTTCGAAGAGAACATGCACATTGCTTTATGACCTCAAAATGAGCATATTTCCGCTACCCTACAGCTCGGACAGAAGCAAAGAAAGGCCAGAATCGTTTACAATTTCAAGTGCTAAAAAAAACACTTGGTGTGTGTTTTTTTTTTTTTTTTTGTATGTGTGTTTGCGCGCGCTCTACAGACCAAACGCCTGCTTCGAGTGGGATGAAATTTTCAGGGTGTCTACTTTTGTTCTCAACTTAGACCCCCTGCCTTTTTCAAGAAAATCCTCCACACCCTTCACTTTCAAAGCAGAAAATAGAGCAAAATTCGACAATTGGGCATGTTTGGAAAAGTACGGAAATTTATTTAAAAGAACGTATTTTTTTTCAAATGTTCCCAATTTCGATTTGCCTTTAGAAACCATCGAAACCAAATCGAAACATCACACCAGATTTTTCCCAATAAAAACCAAACCAATAAAACCAAATAAAACCCTTGGGCATGAGTTACATCTATGTATTAACATGCACAATGCTCAATGATCTCAAAATGAGCATATTTCCGCTACCCGACAGCTCGGACAGAAACAAAGAGAGGTCAAAATCGTTTACATTTTCAAGTGATCAGAATTTTTGAGAAAGCAATGGTCCGGCTAGTTGCTCCATGATTTTCAAATGCTTTTGTCTCAATCTTTTAATGCGCAAAATACAAACCGCTACGCTCATCTTCAACGCAACACAAATTGCGTTCGCCCTAGTTAGTAAACATATTATGAATAGACAGTCCAATTGCACTTGCAATCAGCTACATTCTAGACTTTGGTGTTGCCTAGATACTATAGGCATTTAGAACAGTTAGAATCTTCAATCTACAGGAATTTCCAAATTAATTTTAACCTGAGGGATATAGGATAAAAAACTTAAAAGTTTGTTCCAACTAGTTATACCAAAGTGTGTGAATATCATGATAAATGATAGGTACTAGATAGGTACCTGGGTATGTTAGCAAAGTTAAAAATGCTCTTTTGATTTTAGACTGAACATGTCAAATGTTAATGCAACACCTGGTTTAGTGATCCTGTAAAGGTTTAAGGTATCGACGAGCTTTCGTTACTTATCGGTAGCACAGCCCTTTGAAAAAAGCAGGCAGCTTTTAGATATTGATCGGTTACCCAATTGTTAGGTGCCGATTGATATATTTTTACACAATCGCTTATCATTTAATTGTATAAAAAATAATAAATGATGTGCCGATCCAAACAATTAAAATACAGAATATTGTTGTTTAATCATTTTGCAACACAATCATTTGAAATATTTTGTTTTGGTCTGTTTATAATATAGTACATCTGTAAAAATTAATTTAAAAAATATTCGATCGGCAAGGCCCCCCCCCCCCCCCCCCTTAACATACTTTGTGGTTGCAGCAGAAAATTGTCACATGATGTTTTGGTTTTGAATAATTGAAAAAAAAACAAAGGTGTTTGTGAAATACCTGTGTTTTTCTCAAATCTTTTGCAGTAAAGGGGTTACCTAGTTGTAACCACCCTCAACACGCTTCTTAGATTCGTTTCTTAAGCTGTGTTTACACCCAGTTCAATGTTTCGTTCAATGCATTGAACGAAACACTGAACCGTGTAAACACAGCTCTAGGCTTCTAATCCTTTCAATTAATTTATTAATTAGTAATTAATTATCTAATTAGTGATTAGGCTTCTTAGATTTGATTGAACCGTGCAAATACTACGCCGTCGCAATTTATCTATTCAGTATTCCCACAGGTACACCTCTGCTCGGAAATCCGCCTAGTGGATTTTCGGCTATGTGCTGAGAAAGGCCAGGTACCGACCACGTGGATGAGCACATGGTGGCAGGGGATGTCATGTTCATTGATCGGTCGCAATCTAGTTTTGTCAAACCAGTTGTATTATCAGTACCTGCCTCGCAAAACTCGTGAATTCGTTCTCTTGCAAGTTTTGTATCGAATTCCACACACCCGCACTGGCCTGAAACACCTAATTTTATAGTTAGAAAATATAATAAAAACCCCCTCGCATCTTCTCTTTTCTATGAATACTTCTACATCACTACTTTGTTAATATTGAAGATAACATGTTTCCATATTCAGATTCCATTATATTTCTGTTACCTAATTGCTTCTGTTATCTTGTAATCAAGAATTAATGGTTATTTTACTACCGATACCCTACTTTTCCGGTGGCTTTCCGGTGCGGCCTCGTCCAGTCCGGTCGGTGGTGACGCGATATTAACATAAGCAATTATGCAATTTAAATTAATTCACATTGTGAATACCAACTTTTTTGCAAGTACGGAAAAAGTGATGCCATTTATGTGCTTTTCGTACAGAGCAGGAGCAGGAGGCTTTTTGAATTTTCTTCTAGCTTAAAATTACGGCATTTAAGCCGTTAGAATTGCGTGAAATCCATTGCAAAACTCGACAGTGGACCGAACTATCAGCTTGGTCGATTCACATTTCATGGAGCAAGGCAGTTGCTGATAAGCAAACTGGTTTGTCATTACGCGATTTGGACCCTCTATGCATGTCATACAAACAGGTCCTCCATGTTCTCATCCACATGATCGGTACCTGGCCTACCTGTGCTGTTTTCAGTCAAACCTTTCTGAGGACATAGTCGAAATTCGACTAGCACGCTTTCAAGGTCGAGGTGTACCTACACCTAATTTTAAATTGTGAAAAACTCTCCCAGATTTCACTTGATTTCCTTATATGAAAAAGATACACATGCATTTTAGATAATCTCTTTTAGACAACTTGACCTCGCGAAGCGTTTCTCCTGCGTACTCCGTTTCCTTGTCGGTAGGCAACCCATTGTACTTAACTGCACTGCGGGACAGCTTATTCCCATAATTCATTTGATCGGTTTAATATGGAACAGCCGCGCCAGAGCCTTGTGGGGGGGGGGGGGGGGGGATGAGAAAGGTTCTGGGAGGTCAGTGGGGTGGTGAGGCTATGGATGGGACCGTGGGGGAAAGGCTTTAGTAGGTGAGTGGCTGAATTGTAATGGGGGTGTCAATGAGAATAATTAATCTAAGTATAATAATTGGAATTCTTATATTATCTTTAACCTCAGCACTGGCACATTGAGATTGACATTGACGTCAATTGTTATCGCAATGCCACTCGCAGTAGACATTATAATTATATATATGTTATAGTATAAAAAAAGTAAAATATATAGGATTACAGTCATCCTGTTTCACTCGGCACAAGAAAATTTTTGTCTCTATCTTCAATTAATAATATCTATAATCTTATCTTAAACTTTTTAATATCTAATTTAATTTCTCATGGTAAAATTTTTAAAATTAATACGCTATGCTACGTCTATATTTATTACCTTTATAATAATATCCAACAATGATTTCCCCTCTTTCTTTGCATCTGCTATTTTCTCTGTTACTCTTTTACTTACATTCGTATTTATTCTCTCAAAATCATTTTCTTATCTCACGTATTATAATTAATACATTTTACTTACATTAGTTGTCTCACTCTCAAGTATGTTCAGTAAGCGTAGTGCCGCATGAAATTGAAAACGAATGATTTTCAGCCACAAAAGTTACACAAAAGCAATCTGCCACGAAACACGGCGAACTGCTGGCAGGATCAAGCTGGAAGCGCACTATAAGAATGACGTAGAGGCCGACAATCAAGTTGCACGTTGTCACGGGCTCTGGGGGTGGGGTATATCTCGTAATCACGCGATAGAATCCACCTAGCCAACCACCCCTCGACATCCAACCCAAGGCCAGCCAGACAGACAACCACCCACACTTTGGGACCGGTGCCACTAATTAGTTTTAGCTTCGTTTTAGAGTGATGTTGCATACATGCATAGTTGCATATAATATATGCAGTCTTTACTAATGCTGAACACGACGAAAAATTCTTCGTGTTGATATTTGTTAGCTGCGTGGAGAAACCTTTCAAAAGAAAAGAAAGGAAACCTAATTGCTACCTACAGCTCTATACGCCTTAATCTATCTATCACTCAATTTCCTTCTTATGCTGCGTGTCGTTTCTCTTTTTTATCTCTTCTACGATTCCTTCTATTCTATTTTTATATTGCGTTACTGTTCCCCATGCCTCATTTAGCTAGAAACTATCATACTCATTAAAATTATTTGGTCGTTTATTTATTTATTTATTTTGCTTCTCTGACTTTCCTAGTGTATTTATTTCCATCCCTACACAATTTTGAATTTACTGTGACTGCACAGTGCATAGTATCTATTTGAAAGTATTTTACTGTTTTGCTAGTCTACTGTGTATGTATCACATTCCTTTACTCTTGTAGTAACTTTTCTCCCAGTTTCTCCTATCTCACTCCTTATATCCTTAATCTCCTTTCCAACTCACAAGTCACAACTTACTTCAACCCCTTTACTATATAATGGAATTTGATTCTTGAATCATTGAACTGACTTTTCTGTCGCTGCTCTAAACGCTGTAAAAATACTGTTCAATCTTAGGCAATACTTTCTTTATCAATTCTCTCTGTTTCGGTAGTACGTTAGGGTATATAACTGCAGTTGATTTAATTTCATCTAAACTGCTTTCGCTAAATTCCTTTCTTTCTTATAGTGTTCTTTTCTTAGCTTTTCCTCTATTGGTGCCTTCTCTAAGCGTGATATCAATCTTTTCTGAAACCTAATTGTTGGGTCTTTAATCTTTACTGAGCTTTACACAGTCATTTGATTGAATAACCTGATCAATGTGCCTCGCTTGTAATCTATACTGCGTTCATAATACCAGTCCAACCAACACTGCCTAAACATTGGACCATACGCAGTTTGAAGATGGCCGAGTATAGATCGTTATTGGTGTGAGTAGGTAGGTACAATATTGTTATCAATATCAATATCATGCTTATTTACTTTATTTAAACATATCTGTAAAAATATCTTATACATTGTTAGAGCAGTAACAATAAACAACTAAAAAACAAATTTTGTGCTATGATATACATACGCTTCGTCAAAACCTTACAAGCATGACACTTTTTGCAAAGCCATGGGCAGTGCTAAACACGGTAGAGCCACGCTTGGCTGACTTCGTGGTATGATCGATTGGTAATTGGACTTTTGCTGCCGTCTGTGTCTTACAGGGTGATGACGAGCCTCACCTGGCCTAGAAGGGAGGTGGAGAAATCCGGCGTCCACTCCACGGTGAGATTGGACAACCCCCAGTGTAACTAACTAGAGGTATAGGCAAGGAATGACGCAGCGCAGATTCTAGAGAAGCATAACTCACAGGCGCACCGAAGAGTAGTGAGCACGGTTACCGACATTTTAATTGATTGATTGATCAGGTAGTTCAATTTGATATCCGAAAGATAGCTCTTGGGTGTCGCTGCATATTTAACACTACGAGCTGTTCATGACATTTTGGCGAACATCAAACCACTCAGCATCGGAGTTTGGTGGACGGACTGAGACCGGCACCGGGCACCCGGTGCTGGTCGAGGATGTCCGACCGGACTCTGCACCGGCATCTAGCCGGTCGGAATCGGTCCCTGCCGCTCGCGACCGAGTCGCAGCGGCCATTTCTGTTAGAGATTGAGTCATACTATCATTAGTCATGACGTTTTGCGTCGTCAATCGGCGTTGCAATGGTGTTCTATGATTCGTAAACGTGCAGTGCGTGTGTCTGGTAATCTACGAGGTCTTGTTAGTGCGTTTTTACCTTGATTCACTGTGTATCTACTGAGGCTGGTAATGTCTCGTTAGTGCGGTTTTTACTGTGTGCTGCCCGCTTGTCTGCGTCTTTATTCAATTTGACATAGAACTCATATCACACGTGCCGATTTTTAAAGGAGTTACATTAATAATTCATATACTACAATTAACTTATAGCATTCCGGAAGTAAGTGTGGCCTGGTGGTTAGCTCGCTCGCCTATCAACCACACGACGAAGGTTTGATCCCAGCCCAAGTAGGTTTTTGGCCACTGGCTCGATTGCTCTCTTAATTTAATGATGCTGCAATCGCCCTGATAGCCAATCACCTTAGTGAAGCGAAGTTGATTCGAAGCAAATTTTAATACAAGTCACAGAAGTTAGTACCAAACTCGCAAACAGATAGCGCTGCCTTGTCCTACGTCACCGGAATTTGCTTTTCGGGGCTGCACTCGGGACTGTTCGGAAGTCAGAGATCTAGAGGTCAAAAAATCGCGGGGTTTGGCGGGGTGTGGGGCGTTGGTAGAATCTTAATTAATCGCCCAAAAGAAGCCCATGGTTACTTGTTGGCCAAAAGACTGCCTAGTTCCTAGATTGGCAGTGAGCGCTCCCTGGTGTCCGGGTTCCTTGGGACTCCGAAGAGTCCGAGACACCCGCGACGGACGACACCGTCCGGAGTCGAGCCCCACAAGGGGGACGGCCGAGTCGCTGAGAGCTCTGTGGATGGCGCAAGTGATCGTGAGCTACTACGTAGCCCAATCGCTTCAACTTGCGCCGACAGAGATCAGACAAAACTCAGGTCGTTAGCGACTGTAAGCGGTCTCGAACCAGGTTCACCTGGACGCTCTCACTGCCAACCTAGCGCTCTACCAATGAGCTAACTAGGCAGTTGAGAATCTGTAAGAAAATTTCATATATCAATTGTGTTTGTTTAAATTGAAGACAAAAGTCGGTGCCGACGACTGGGATCGAACCTCAGCCGCCTGGAAACTCTCGCTTCCGACCTGATGCTCTAACCAACTGAGCTACCAGGCCATGTGGATTCGACGGAGAATTGTTGTACATCAATTACATAGTGTAATTCTCATAGTGTATGAGAAGTATATTAAAGAATTGGTTCATCGATTAGATATTAGATGGCCATTTCCAGCACTCTAGTAGCCAGTCGATGAACCACATTATCCTTCAAAACACAATCCAAACGCAATTTCCTGGCAGCACAATCTGTTAGAAAGTCTGGTACTAGCGTGTGTTGGACTTATGTTGCTGAACTAAGTTTTAGTTCTTTGGTTGGCTACCAGGGCGGGTGCAGCACGGTTATTGATTTAAGCGCGTAATCGTGCCTGGTTACAAAACCCCAACTCGGGCTGGGATCGAACCATCGTCGCCGGAATGCGAGTCAGGCCAGTCAGCCGCTAGACCGACACTAGCACTCGTTTTGTGGATCATTTGTCATGGACCCTCGAGAGGCGCAACGTCGAAGCTGCTTGTCTCGAAGACAAAGTCATGAGACGATCCATCCCTAGTCGAGACAATGATCGGCTAGCCGGGCTCATGAGTTCCAACAACAGAATCACCTCGTGGCCAAGTCGAGGGTGAAAAACGCACTAACGCGACGCGAGCGCGTGGCGACGGAACCCAAGAGCACTCTGTCGGACATCGAGACGATCTCACGCCCACTTGTCTTGTCTGAAGCACAGAAGTCACACCCCATTACATCGATGTCATACAGACCAGCGACCAAAGGGAACCCACTAGCGGCAGAGCGACACGGCTCGCTCATCTGTCAATCACTAAAAACCATTGCAATGTCAATAGATGACGCAAAGGCAATACGTCATCATTACTAATGATACTCAATCGCCTACACAAAAAGCCGCTGCGAAAAATCGCGAGCTGCAGGGACAGATTCTGACTGGCGACATGCCGGTGTAGAGTCCGGTCGGACATCCTCGACCAGCACTGGGTGCCGGTCTCAGTCCGACAACCAAACTCCGTGGTTTGATTTTCGCCAAAATGCCGTGAACAGCTCGCAGTGTTAAATATGCAGCGATACCCAAGAGCTATCTGGCGGATATCAAATTGAACGACCTGATCAATCAATCAATTAAAATGTCGGTATGGAGCCGAGTCGGTAACCGTGCTCACTACTCTTCGGTGCGCCTGTGAGTTATGCTTCACTGGAATCTGCGCTGTATCATACTTTGCCTATACCTCTAGTTAGTTGCACTGGGGGATGTCCAATCTCACCGTGGCTTCGTGTCGGCGCCGGGTTACCTCATCTCCCTTCTAGACTAGGTGAGGCTCGTCATCACCCTATCATAAAGATGACTTCAGTAAACCCAAAGACATAGGATAAATTATATCTCATGTTTTAGAGAGTAGTTAGCTTTTGGGCAGCATATGCTCCAACAACGGACCCAGCCCACCGCAGTCCTAAATGAAAAACGCACTAACGCGACTTTGAAGAGTCACCAGTTAAACGACCTGATTGACGCGGACCTCGGCGACGCTGCTGCGATCCAATGCAAGCACGCGGCCAGCACACTTCGTTGGCGAAACGCCACTTCGGGATCCTGGGGAGGCAGCAGGTAGCAGATAGCGTGACGTCTTTGCTGGGCAGCACTCTCTGTTGGGAAGTCTGGTGTTACTCGGCCAAAAAACTCCCTATAGTACGTCTCAGGTTCTGTTGGTAGTGCCTCGGGGCATTGGGCCTTTACTTTAACATTGTAGAATACCGGTTTGTTGCTGACAAAATAACCTGAGACGTACTATAGTTTCAAGATTGGCACGATCTTTTATCATGTACACTTCATAATTGATGAGCGTAGCGAGCGAAGCGAGCGAAGCGAAATCATCAATTTCACTACTGCTAAAAAAAACACTTGGTGTGTGTTTGTATGTGTGTTTGCGCGCGCTCTACAGGCCAAACGCCTGCTTCGAGTGGGATGAAATTTTCAGGGTGTCTACTTTTGTTCTCAACTTAGACCCCCTGCGTTTTTCAAGAAAATCCTCCACACCCTTCACTTTCAAAGCAGAAAAAAGAGCTAAATTCGACAATTGGGCATGTTTGGAAAAGTACGGAAATTTATTTAAAAGTGGGAATTTTTTTAAATGTTCCCAATTTCGATTTGCCTTTAGAAACCATCGATACCAAATCGAAACATCACACCAGATTTTTCCCAATAAAAACCAACCCAATAAAACCCAATAAAACCCTTGGGCATGAGTTACATCTATGTATTAACATGCACAATGCTCAATGATCTCAAAATGAGCATATTTCCGCTACCCGACAGCTCGGACAGAAACAAAGAAAGGTCAGAATCGTTTACATTTTCAAGTGATCAGAATCTTTGAGAAAGCAATCGTCCGGCTTGCTGCTCCATGATTTAGGTTTTTTGCCTCAATCTTTTTATGCGCTATATCCAAACCACTACGCTCATCTTCAACGCAACACAAATTGCGTTCGCCCTAGTATAGTATTAGTATATTGATATTATCAATATACTAGGCAGTTTGTTGGTCGTGTAGTGTAGATGGTTCAACTTCATTGACAAATGTTTCGACAGTATTACGGAGTTTTAAACAAAGACAACGAATAATTTTTTACCCATTAAAAAAATACAAAGAGATTTTCTACATGCCAAAGAATCAGTAGAGCAAACCGTAGCAACGGATCAACGATCCTCTATGCGACGATGCCACCAACAAAATCCTACCTACTTCAGCAACTTTGCCATCCATTGATAAAGTGTGGTTGACATTTAGAGATACATATTTATAGTGAGTTTTTGCATGCACCAAATAAGATGAAAGAATATCAATGTCCCTACTGTGTCAATAGTGAAGTTGAAACTTGGAGATCAAAGTTCCAGCTTGCGTTGAAACAGTTCCGTGATTCGCCACATGTTCATCACAGGTTGAGGGCTTTTTTAGGTGGTGCTATCTAGCGGTATATGAAGGCAGGACGGCAGAAAGGTTAACGCAGGCTATACGCGTAATTACCACGCCCCATTACTTCATCTAAGCTTAACTCTTTAAAAAACATGCCTCAGATTCAAATAACATTCAAAGACCAAGAAAAACAATGATTTTGCATTGTAATTAATCTGAAATCCAATAATTATTTATTTTCACTAAAATATTTTCATCAAATTGTGTTATAGCAGTTAATAAACAATACTCATAATTTACTGTGAATATTGTAGCAAATGTTATGCAATAATTAATTCAAATAGGAAGGCATGGAACACAAAACATATCAGGAATCAAACAAATCTGACAACAAAATATTTATACCACTATCACAAGTCACAACGCACGCCCAGAGTTACATTACATCGCAATCGTAATCGCAAAAGCGTCACCACAACTTATTTGCTTGCTTGACAACTACAATTGGACTAGAGATGTTTTATAAGTACAGCATTCCGCAAAATATAAAAAATCGATCCGAAATTGTATTGCCTGGGTGTGAATTTATGCTATCTCCCAGCTACGTTCCAGCTCTATAGCCTGTTTATGGCAAGCTAGGAGTCACAAAAACAGCTAGGCGAGTGGACCCGTTACACTTAATATTCAAGAAAATAGATCGAGACAATTGTTTCCGGTTGCAGACCGATGTTCGACCAGTTGTTTGATTCGAGTGGTTTACACAAATTTCACTCACTTTTGCTATCATTTCCTCCTCAAACAACTTGTTCTCCAGAAACACATTGCAGCTAATCTGGCAGTACCAACCAAACGATTTCTTGTACGCATATCAAGTCTTTTCGAAGCGGTCACAGTCCAACAAACTTTTGATTCACTCATCTTCACTATCGTTGAGGTCGCAAACAATATCCTGCGGCAAAAGATCGCTACCCATCTTGCTGTACCGAAACTCCTTCCCCTCGCTAGCCCGCGCTCTCGTAGCCACCACGTAGCAAAGCACGGCCAAGAGCACCACCCCGTTGCCGGCAAACGCCACCAGCGAGTAGATGAACCACGAGTCGGCGTCCAGCGCGGAGAGCAGCGCGGCGGAAACGCACAGCGTCTGCGCGGAGACTGTGCGCAGGACCGAGTCGGGGAAGCAGGAGATGCACTGGTAGTCGGCGGGTCCCGCGCACGCGGCGCACGAGTAGTGGCACGGCAGACACGAAGGGGCCGAGGCGAACGTCTGCGCCGGGCACGTGGCGACGCACTCGCCCGAAACGCGGAGACCGGAGGGGCACGCTGCAATTCGAGCAAACGCGGTTAGACAACAGACGCGGCTTTGCATTTTGTTGGCCGAGGAAAAAAGGATCCAACAAGTATTACAATGTTGATTTGTAGTAAAAATGCATTACGTTGGTGACACTAACATGTTTCAAATTTTTTAATAGTCCGTGAGTAAATTCGAGAGAGATGTTGACACTGTCTGGTTACCTTCAGCAGGTATATTTGAGTATAATTTGGGAATAATATAAGGTTGTACAATCATTTTCAAAGAGAGTGTGGGTTATAACTTAAGATTTAACATTTTGCCCTGAATTCTCTACTCAAGCACCTAGTATATGTATGAACTCCGTTATGTACAAAACACACATTCAAGTTCTACACACACTTTGAACTTGATCACGCTGACTGGAGGTCTTTCTATGACGGCTTTACAGTTCCAGGGCCAAATCACTTTAAGTGGGCAAATAATTGCAATAAGAAAAGCGTTATGCTTATTTGCCCACATGAGTGATTGAATGTGGTATTCAAGTCATCCAAATTGCTTACATCAGGAGTTCAAAACCAAATAGCTGGTATACAACATCAACAGGATGTTTCAGAAAAATCTGTCCAATCTTCAAATCAGTAAATAAAATGTCAATTGTAGGATTTGTAGGTACCAGTAGCAACTTAAAACAACTGATAGGTACCTACCTATTCCAAGGGAATTTCTATAGTAGGTAGGTAGATAGGTATGTACAACATGCATTTATCAAAATATATATTGTGTTCTACAAAATAAATAAAGCACTATTAAAACATGCACTGCATGCACTTCAACCATGAAGGTTTTTAATTCCCAGATGTTACAATAACATGGTAAAGCAGATTGTATTTACATCATAGAGTAAAGCTATCCAAAGTAAGTAAGTACCTACATTAAACAAGCATTTTATGCTACACAGCCAGGCAATTATTATACCAGAAACCAAGCACTTTAGTTATACAATGTTAGAACAAATTTACAGAACAGTAAGCTAGCTAAGAATAGGAAGGTACAGATCATAACAAGAAGAATGATTTTGTAGTTAATTGGCACAGAGCGCCGAGAAAATAACATGCCTTTTAAAAAACAAAAATCTCAGCTGAATTCTGACAAATTGTAATAATTTTCAACAGCAGCATCAATAGTCCGTTGGCGGAGTCGTGTCAGTTAATCGGCTTGGCAGGATAGAGTAGCGTAAAGCATCGAGCGAAGAGTGCGGTTACGTGTTTTGCTAGAAGACTCACCGAGCCGTTTCAGAATGCGTTGGATTGCGAATCAGAAGGCGAGATGCACGCTGCCGCCACCAAGACTCGGACAGCGAGCGAACGCCGAAGCCAACGATTCCAGGCGGTTCGGGGACGGTTAGTCGGTGTTAGGTGACAGTCGGGACAAGAAGCGGCTTCTCCGCGTACCCATGAATGGTTCCAACGACGTTCGGGATGCCAGGATTGTTACGCATGTCAGAGTGAGTTATGTTGTTTTGTGGCTAAGGTGTGTGAAATGGATGAGAAGTGACGAAGCGACATGTATGGTAATCAAAATGCATCGCAGGCCAGAAGACCAGTGTGAAACATTCTTCAGCAACAAGCCCATATTTCCCATCTTGAAGTTCTTCAATGCACCACTCCAGATATTTGGCACGATATATTCTAAATGCCTATTAGTGCAGGCAATGCTGGGGTGCACCAAGTGCCCAACACATCTGTAAATCTGGGATTGATTAATAGGTACCTATTTCATAATTTGAATATCACGGATATCTCTCGCGTAACCGCTAAATTTCACTGCTTATATTATAAGCAAACAATTGTAGGTATGCTGATCCCAAGACATTTTCCATTAGCACTTGATGCATGTTGATTAGAGGAAATACCATTTCTAATCCAGAGCAACATTAATATTATCCAATATTTCTTTTTAGAGAGGACTAGGTAGATGGTCCCCAATGTCACTGCAATGAAACAATTTGAAGACACTAGAAGTACGACTGTTAGTTTTTATTCAAATATCATTATCACATCATTCTCACAATGATCTACCCAGCAGCTGGCAACTAACAGCGAAACCATTTGCACATATAGATATGTCTCACACTCAAGACAGACAAATTCCAAAGGAAGATCAAACGAATTGTGCTTTCGTACCGTGGAAGGTAGGGAGAGGTGGACACGACCGCCAGAAATAGAAATTATATATTATTACATATTGTGATGTTTTAGTTTGGATTCTTGGAATTAACTTTGAAAATCAACCAAAATGGGAAGAAGTTACAATCAATTCCAAGAAAGCAACCAATAGCAGAAGGTAAGGACCTGATTAGGACCAGTTCAGATAGACATTATACTGAAGGTAGGTAATAGATATTTCTATGTTCTATTATAATAACTAGCTAGGTATTATATATTATCTACAGAGGAACATGTTAGAAAATCTTCGCTCGATTCAGGTATTGTGCGCCTGATGGAGGAATTGATTTGCGGAGTAATCACAAGTCTAGCAGCGAGTCACCTTTCATTCACTACACTACGCGTTTGCAACTGCCGCAACGGTAAATGGCCGCAAACTTTGAAAATAAAGTCTCTAAACATTATGTACATGAACGAGGGGAGCTCCAGTCGGACTCTAGCGAATTGACATTTCATTATAACACCCAAAATATGCTACGAGTGATGTGTGTGTTAGCCGCGGAAGTGATGCAAGGTACTTTTAGAATCTATAATTTGCTTATGCCTTTTACAAATGATTACGTATACCTTTCTTAGTTAACAAATATTTGGTAAGCATGGCTTCTGGGATGGTATTTACACAGAGGTTAGGTAGGTATTTGAATAGAGACCCGGTTGAAGATTTCAGACTCCCATCATTTTTTATAAATTACGGATCCCAAAATTACCTAGACACTCCACACTTCGAACTGAATCTGGAGCAACATAAGCAAGGGGTTGATTACCATCAATGTTAAAGCTAGTTATTTGTCAAATAACCTAGATTTGGGTACATGACTTAAGAAACCACGAAACTGAATTGATGTCGTCATCAATACTGGATAATATATCCAAGTACTTTGTGTATTGACAATGAAACCAATCCACAAGCCTATAAGGCGTAAATATAATACTGGTCTGTAAAATTGGTACAATCTTCACAAACTACTCATAAGTACACAGTCATTTTTATCAAAGAGCGTGTCATCGCTTGCCGCGAGCCGGATTTGCACTCGACGCGGCATTTCGACATCGACGTGGCACGGAATTCGTGGCAAAGAGCGGATTCGGTCTGCGAAGCCACGCAACGCTTTGTTCCATCTTGACGAACCATTAGCAGGCTTTGGAAAATATTCGAGTTCGATCTATAGCCTTTGTGCCTGAAGGACGTAAACGCCTCGAAACATTTAAAGCGTCTAGTCATTCGAGTACAGTGTTGCAGAAAGTTGCATTCAATGTGATATTCTTTCATTTTTCAGTATGATGTCACTGATTTGCAAAAATCTATGATATTTACTAGGATCGTTGACAAAAAACCCTCAAGAGTCAACTCGTTCAAGTACGGTCAAGTGCCCCCTTGCAGAAATCATCGCTCTTGCACACAGAGTCCTACGTTGGTCGACTGAACAAAGCCCAAGCAAGCTTCGACTTCAGCATATCGCAGCTCCTCACCGCAGCGTTCAGTTTCGCACCTTTCCGGGTCAATCGTCCCGACCTTCCTCTCACGGCTCCGACTCGATTCACTCCACTAACGCTTAAGACACATGATTTCAAAATTAGCTTGCTTGTAAAAGTCATTGAGCAATTTCATAAATTATGGTTTGTCAATTCTTCATCGCACTCGCCAATGAAGCACCTTTGGCATCTTGCTTCGTCTTGATTCCGCCGCCGGAGTCCCGTCCGCCCCTCGATTGTCACTACGAGCGCAAGGTCCACGCTAGCAGGAGAGAAAGGCACCAACCTATGGGCGCGGCGGCCGCGGTGACCGGCGGGCCGGTCGATGAGGCGTCGGCGACGGTCGGCGTCCGCTGCAGCTCGTTGTGCGTCAGCAGCGAGTCCAGGTCGCTCGAGCCCCACTCGGGCCGTGGGTCGGGCGCCGTCGCGGTGCCGTGCAACGTCAGCTGCCACTCGGACAGCGTCACTGCGGGCCACGGACGTTAGACGACGGGGGGAAGGGGCGATGGGCGCTAGGGAGTTGGCTTTTCGTTTGCAAATGAGGAGCGGGAGCTTTTACAATCAACATTGCTTTCCAAAACGTGGGCAAGATTCTGCACCAACAGTTTGTTTATGTGTGTTTTCCCACGGTAAAGTTTCATGAAACGCAAAGCATTCATTGATGTTTCCCAGGTTTCTTTCAATGAAACTAGCTTTATGGTACCTGTCAGTTTGTGTTTTTAATATCAAGGTACTGGTATTATAGTGATTCTTATTGTACTCTTAAACCCATCAATCATATTTCTCAGTATTACGTGACAATCAGATGCAAGAATAAAAGATGGGTAATACAAGAGCAAAATGTGTCAGAGGTATTAGTGCAATAATCACACATGCTAGTGTTTTGCTTTTTTGCATAGCTAGTGATGTGGATGCAGCATGCAAAATTGTGATCCATTAAAGATTAGTTGCACATGCATCGGAGATGATATCAAAACACGTTTAAAAGAAATCGTTGGGAATGTTATAGCAACAAAGGTGGGAACGCAAGCAGATTGGTTAGCAGCGACACACTGTTTCGACAAACGCAGGCAGCAAAGGATTCTAAAGAACAATCTACTTCGAATAAAATATCATGACATAAACCAGACACATAATATTTCAAATCATACAACAGAAAAACCACGGGAGAATTATACGAAGTCTGAAAAGAAACGAAATGCTGAAATCAAGGCGTCGAGAAAACAACGAAAATCATAAACGAACGACAAGAACAAAAAAGAGCGTCAAGTGAGCCGTCGATGTCCAAGTCTTGCCTGGCTTTTCCTTCGCGGCCGGCCGCTCCTGCCGCTCGGTCAGCGCCTTGTTCGCGGGCGGCTCGTTCGCGCGACCCTCCCCGCCCGCAAACGGGTAGATGTGCTGCACCTTGGCGTAATGCCGGAAAACGGCCGGCTCGTCGGAGGCCATCGGCCCGAGGAAGATGCCGGGGGCGGGATCGCTGCCCCACGGCGGACCGGGGGCGGCGGGGGACGTGGAGGCGGAGCTCGTCGACGCAGGGGGCATAGACTCCGGCCGTCTCGTCACCGCCGCTGTCCAGTTGGCCTCCGTCACGAGACTGTACGACTTTGTCAGCGGCGTTCCCGGCTGCGAGGTCGCCGGACGGCCGGGCGACTTTGCCGGACTCTGCTTGTGCTTGGTGAGCTTGTTCTTGCGAGGGGCGGTGACCTGGACGACGAAGGGGGTGCGGTCGGGGACGGGTCGGGGACGGCTGACCCTGGGGGACTGCGGGAGGCGGAGGGGGGGCCCGACGGGGGGTTCGTCGCCTCCGTCCGGGCTGCCCGCCGAGCCGTAGAACACCAGCGCCCACTCCTGCAAGCTGGCGCGGCCTGAGAGACGGATAACGAATGGAAGGGGGGCATTAGGCAGCGGTTAGTCGGCGATTAGCGCAGGCTGGAAGCGGAGACCCGTACAGCCTGATTGCGTTATTGGATGAGTGTAGCGAGCAAAGCCAGCGGGGCAAAGGGTACATTTATACACTAGCCCCAGACAGGAACTCACTTCTTTTGCACTCTGCAGGATCCAAATACTCAAAATACAATTTTTATATTATCGTTAGTAGGTTCGTGAATCACACAAGTATCCAGTCCCTGGCCAAATTTCCGTCACCAAAATCTGTGTGAGTGTAGTATGAGTGGCAGGGAAGATGAGCATTGAGCTGTGCCATTGTCCCCATATGCACTGCACTGGGGGGGTTATTTGAAAACCCGTCAGGAAGCAGATGATCGTGGTCAAAGCTTCCCAATATTGGGGTATTTTGAAAATTCAATATTACCTTTTGAATTTTGGTCTGATTTTTTGGTTTCCTTTCACTTATTATTAAAATATCTTTCAAACCCATGTTTTAACCTCTTTCTCGGGGTGGCAAGACAACGCTGTCATTTACCAAGAGATCCCAGTTGACAAAAGTGTTTTTGAAGACACCGACAGCTGTGAACCTGTTCTGCACAATTCTACAAACTGCACAGAACTGTGCAGTTTGCATTCACCAGAAGCAAGAAACCAAACCCAACCCGGCGATTCCCGCAACCAAACGCACCGCGAATCCTCGTGTCATGTCCCGCCCATAACCGCAAAACCCGACCGCCGCCCGAAACTCACCCAGGAAGCGGCCCTCATTGTGTATCTCAAGCAGCCAGACGCCGAACGGCTTCTCGCCCCACGTGTGCACCGACATGAAGGGCCACGCCTGGAAGCCGGCACGCGAGACGTCGTGCGGTCGCTTGGCGAGCAGCGTCGACCGCGTGCCCGCCGGCGACGTCAGGTGGATCTGGAGGTCCCCGCGCCGCGAGCTCGCCAGGCTGATCTTGGCCTGGGGACCGGAGACGGAACGGTCGTCACAGAGTTCTAGGCGTGTTGGTTCGGGCTTCGATCACAGCTCCGGTACGGGATAGGCAACTAGCATGCCGTGCCAGCTCTTACTGCGTTCAACATGTATGTTTTCACTTTTACAAGTTATCTTAAAACTGGATAAACATTAAAAGAAACAAACAAGGGGATTATTTGCCTACTTCTAAAATTCAATTAACTTATTTAGAATGGACTAGTATACATTTAATCTTTTAAATAGCTGTACATACCGACATAATCATGGTTATAGAGTTGATCTGACTGGAGATGACAGCCGGTAAGGCCTATAGGTACTTTAACGTTGCATGGGATACATGCAGTGCTGAGCTAGTTGCGTATCCCGGCTAGCAATGGACGAAGGTTTGGGGGTGGCTATTGCAGGAGTTTACTGTGGGGTAATGTAAATTAAATAAGGTAATGTAACTTAAATTGGGCCTATATAGATAGAGCTATCGGAGAAAATACAATGGCTTAGGTAATAAGTATCTGATGAATACATAATAATATATATGTTTGCAATTAGGTAATGTTTATTGCCTTTTGTGTCTTGCAAATCATGCATTTAAATTAGGAAAACAAACCACTTAAAATAATAGAAAATTATTGTGATTTGAGATCATCTGAAACAAAACACTTTTTGTCACCCAGATCCAAGATATGTATACATCTGAGTAGGACTTGACGATAAGTGGACAACTTTTTAGATTTGGGTCCACGAAACAAATGAGACTAACTGGCCAGACAGCAATCCATGGAATGCAGATGGCTGATGTCAATGCAGTTGACGTTTTCTGACTCATTATCTTGCTTGGGACCTAGAAGATCGATGTGTCGTATCTTAAAGTGGGGGGAACCCCTTGGGCTACGAATATTCAAAAAATATCTTTTTACAGGAAAAGTATCAGTGACAGCCCAAACACAATAGCTAGTGCACAAGGCAATTTATCAGGCTTTTGAATAAAGTATGAGTAATTTGTGTTTTATGATTAGATTTGCTGAAAAATTCAGAATAACTGCAAAAATATATTTAAAACAAATATTTTGGGTTTTTCTAAATTTTCAGAAAGTCTAATTATAACACAAAATTGATTCTTACATTATTTGCTAGCCTTATAAACTGCCTTATAAACTTTTTTTTTTGGGCTGTAACTGGTAGTTTGTCTGTAAAAAAATATTATGAGTTATTAGTAAAGCTCCAGTGTTTACACGGTTCAATGTTTCGATCAAAGCGCGGATTTCAAGGTTGAATTCAATGCATTGAGCCGTCTAAACAGCAATTGAATTCAATTAATCATTGAATGATTCATTGAATTCAGGACGTGTTCTAAATATCGTTCAATTTTCTTTTCAACAGAAGTAAAGATATGTTACTGCCTTCTAGAAACAAAGATTTTGGAAGGCTGTGCCACCACTTTCAATGAATTTAGAACATTGAGTCGTGTAAACGGATCTTCAAGAGCATACAATGTTTCGTTCAATGCATTGAACGAAACATTGAACCACGTCAACACAGCTCTAGGCCAAGGGTTCCCCCCCACCTCAACGTAAGACCGCGCTCGCCTCACCTGCACGTGCTCGAGGTATGCCACGCCGGCGCACTCCTTCACCACGAGCCGCAGCGTCACCTGGCTCTTGGCAGGGATCAGCTTGTCGGCGTGCGGCGCCGACACCTCGCACTTGTGCTGCTCGGGCACCGTGCGCCAGGCCCGCGCCAGACGCACCATCGCCGCCGCGTCCATCAGGCCGTAGCCAAACGAGTGGCTCACTGCGGGACGGCGGCAATCGGTCAGGCGTGGAGCTCGGGGGGTGCCGAATCATTGCGTTTGGGGGTGCGGGGCTGGTTTGCTTGGCTTGCAAAGCTACTTATTTGTAACATCACTTGGGGGAAGAAGTCTTGTTGCAGCTAGAATGCCAGGGTTGATTGAAAGACACTTAAAACTGGGCCTCCACCTCTTTTAGCAACATCGAGAATAATTTAGATCTTGCAGCAAAAGATACACAGCCTGTCACTTGATTGATGGGACCTGACAAGTAAAATCAGGGTTAAACAGGGAAAACCTTGCAGGGCTCATTATGTTGTGCAGAGGTTGGTTCTTTGAGGTAGAATTGTGAACAAGTGAACCCTGTAACTTGACTGTAAGATGATGGGTAGAGTAAAGTGGTTAGTTTTTCGAGAGGATTATAGCCCAATTGCCTTTGAACCACGAGAATCTGACTTGCCGTCGTATTCAAGCTGGATTTCCAGTCTGGTACAATCTAGTCCGAAATGCCGAAAACAAATCACCCTCGTTGGGAGTAAGTGGGACACGTTGATCGGGATTTTGGATTGGAATTTCAAATGTGATGCAGATTGTTTAGTGGTTTTTGCCTGCATAATTTAAGAAGTCTATTTTGGCAGGATCAAATTAGAGTTTCAGGAAGCCTAGGTTAAAAAACCCATTGGTTTTATGTTCACCTTGTTGATGTCAGTCGAGCTATCACCCTTGAGAAAGTGGCCAACTAATGCCCAGTTTCACCAAAATTATTTCAACTCCTAGTTGGGATCCCAACTAGGAGCTGAAAAACTTGGTAAAACCGGGCATTAGTAACGGAACGTCAGGAAATCCGCGATACTTTTATGTAGCGTTCGAAACTCGGTTCGACAAAGGTTATTTCGAAGTCGCCTAGCTCGCCGTTCCTGCCGCCGCCGTTGACGACCCAGTCAACTAACAGCTCGACTATCACCCTCGATAAAGTAACAAGCATACGTTACGAAACGTCACGAAACCAGCGAGACCTTTGATTTAGCATTCAAATCTGAGTTTAAAAGAATTGTTTCAAAACCAGTGCTAAAGATAGGACGTATAGCTCATCGTTCCGGCCGACGCCATTGATGACCCAGTCAACTAACAGCTCGACTATCACCCTCGATAAAGTAACAAGCATACGTTACGAAACGTCACGAAACCAGCGAGACCTTTGAATTAGCATTCAAGTCCCAGTTTAAAATAATTCTTTCTAAAACCAGTGCTAAAGATAGGACGTAAAGCTCACCGTTCCGGCCGACGCCGTTGACGACCCAGTCAACTAACAGCTCGACTATCACCCTCGATAAAGTAACAAGCATACGTTACGAAACGTCACGAAACCAGCGAGACTTTTGATTTAGCATTCAAATCTGAGTTTAAAAGAACTTTTTCTAAAACCAGTGCTAAAGATAGGACGTAAAGCTCACCGTTCCGGCCGACGCCATTGATGACCCAGTCAACTAACAGCTCGACTATCACCCTCGATAAAGTAACAAGCATACGTTACGAAACGTCACGAAACCAGCGAGACTTTTGAATTAGCATTGAAATCCCAGTTTAAAATAATTCTTTCCAAACCAGTGCTAAAGATGGGACGTAAAGCTCACCGTTCCGGCCGACGCCGTTGATGACCCAGTCAACTAACAGCTCGACTATCACCCTCGATAAAGTAACAAGCATACGTTACGAAACGTCACGAAACCACCGAGACTTTTGATTTAGCATTCAAATCTGAGTTTAAAAGAACTTTTTCTAAAACCAGTGCTAAAGATAGGACGTAAAGCTCACCGTTCCGGCCGACGCCGTTGATGACCCAGTCAACTAACAGCTCGACTATCACCCTCGATAAAGTAACTAGCATACGTTACGAAACGTCACGAAACCAGCGAGACTTTTGATTTAGCATTCAAATCTGAGTTTAAAAGAACTTTTTCTAAAACCAGTGCTAAAGATAGGACGTAAAGCTCACCGTTCCGGCCGACGCCGTTGACGACCCAGTCGTTGGCCTGCAGGTTGGCGGGTTTGGCGGTGCGCACGACGATGTGCTGCATGTCGCGCCACGTCAGGTTGCGGTTGGCTTCGAGCGCCAGCGCGCAGATGCCGGCCGCGAGCGGCGCTGACGCCGACGTGCCCGTGTGGCTGCTGGTGCACTGGTGGTGCAGGTCCGTCGTCACCACCTGCGGATGTACACGGTCGGTGAAGGTCGGTGTGAAGTCCGGTCCTTTAAAATGGTCGAAGTTTGCGATCGTTTTTTTATAAATTTAAATTCAAGATCGTTTTATAAAAAGATCAAATTCATTTCAAATATCGTTTTCAGAAAAAAAAACGGGAAGTTAACAGGCTCCTGTTTAACTAATAATGTAAGAATTAAAACTTCATACGAATCACTATTATTTTAATTGGATGTACAAATTTTAAAAAGTTTCGATGGATATTTACACTGGTGCAAAAGTTCAAACCGAGGGCATAAGACCTCACAATGGTGGCCAGGGTTGGATAGGCCCATTAGGCGACCGGGCAAATGCCAGTAGGTTCTGGGCCGGTAGACCGGCTGGGGGCCGCCCTCGTGGTCCGAGACACAAGAAACAAACTACGGACAGAAGGACTCACAGGAGCGACGCCGTTCTCTTTAGGGAATGGATTTTCTTGACTTCGATGACGTTAGTGTAGGAAATTACTCTTACTGACGTTTCTTTTTAGGGAAAGAGATTTTCTCGTGGGCCGGTCTTTTTTCTGAAATCCCCGGGCTGGTTTTTTCCCCCTACCCAACCCTGCCGGTGGCCGCACCTGCTTCTCTCCCGCCGATCCCGTGTGGCTGTGGAACTAACTAACAAACTAACTAACTAACAAACAAACAAACAAACTAACTAACTAAGAAACAAACTACGGATGGAAGGCCTCACAGGAGCGACGACGTTTTTTTAAGGGGAATGGATTTTCTTGTGTGGGCCGGTCTTTTCTCTGAAATGCCCGGGCCGGTTTTTTCCCCCGCACCTGCTTCTCCCCCGCCGAGCCGCTGCTGTACGTGGTGGCCAGCGTGGAGCTGCAAGCCTCCGAGTACCACGGCACCAGGCCGTTCTCCGTCGCCGAGCTGATGGACAGCGTCCAGATCGAGTTCGTGTAGCCGTCGCAGTTGCAGTTGTCGTGGTCGCGGCCGCCGTTGCCCGAAGCCCAGATGAAGATGGACCCTTTGCCGGAACGGCCCTGCGGATCAGAGAGCGACCGTCGTGAGGGCCAGTGTCTCGATAAGCCATGCTGGCTTTCGGATGAAAATTATACCATTTTAATTATGAGAGTATTGTTATAGTTTCGTGATGGCATCATGTGAAAAGTTTTCATTCAAATCCCATCACGTTATTTGCATGGTGCGTGGAAAATGTTGAGTATTTACTCGTACCCGGTGCTATTATCTGAAAATTCCAATAGTGCTAAAAACCCACAGCATTGACCACATCATAATTTTGCCCAAGTCTCGGTAAATTCGGCAAGTGCCGGACTAGCCAGGGTGGCTAGGCGCAGATCGCTGCCGGGGCCCCGAGCTCATTTCACCGCTGGGGCCCCTAGTTTCCGACCACGGGGGCCCCCCAAGGCGATGACCTTTTTTTCAGGGAATGGTTGTTAAATAGAGGGATTTGAAGTTACGCGGTGACAGGGGCCCCTATTGCCTCCTTGCCACCGGGACCCTTGGCTATCCAGTGCGACACTGGGAATATGTAATAGAAGCAACATTTTCAGTCATCTTTTCTTAGTTCGTCAATAATTGGCCTTGTTTGCTTTGTTTGCAACTCAAATTTCCGCACTGCTGCACTGGCTTAGTTCAACTGTTTAATTAAGTTTGTCCCCCGTGCAAACAGTTTCGTAGTTACTTCACCCCAGTTGCTTGATTAGCTGCGCTTGCAGTGGAGCGACTGCTATACTTGTTCAATAATGAGGGTACATATTTGAGCGATAATTATGTTTCTTTTCGAAACACAATATTAACTTAGCAAACTTGGTTGCCGAAATCAAGTTATCAAACAGCTTGTATCTACGAATGCTGTGTGTATATCCGGATATCTAGGGGAATTGAAGTAGCTCCATGGATGATGAATAAATAATGCTGGATTGGGGAGAGCTTTTAATCTCGTCTGCTACATTAATGCAATGCTAACATGTTGGCGAATGTCCAGAGATGTACTAAAAAATTCTGACATTTCTCGCCGTTACAATGGTGTCAGCGAAGTGTGGGCTGTTACGAGACGAAAATACGTCCAAGCCGACAATATTAATAACTGAGATGTTCTTATGCAAGGAAAAAACTGTCTACCAATTAAGCAAGCGTAGCAGTAAACAATGCCCTTTCCAATTACGCCAATTGCAAGCCAGAAAATTCTCATTTCTAGTGCCGAGAAATGGTCATTAAAATCCAAGCAAGTAAAACGCCGCGGGTGCCGACGTACACGTCACGAGGTAACCGTAGAACTTCAGGGCATTGCATGAGCATGCATGACCATCGGATACAAAAAAAAAACGTGCAGATCGCGCGCACAATTCCCTACCTTGCTGACCCCTTCACTGAACGCCCTCGTGGCCAGCTCGCCGGGGCCGTCCACCGTCTTGCCGTCGTCGTCGGGACCCCACGACGCCGAGTAGATGTCGATGTGCTGCGGGTTCAGACTCAGAGAGCGCGCCTCCACCGCGTCCGTCACGTCGCCATCAAGCATGCGCACTCCTGTCGGACAACAAACGTTGGCATCGGTCGCTCCCCGCGCTCGCGGCGTCCACTCTGTCCCCGCTACCCCTACCGGGCTCCGAGGGGTTGGGATTTAGCAATAAGGCTGTCGCGTAGCACGTGCTAATGGGGCACAGGTGTCACGACCGGCGATATAGGGGCTCGTGTCAACGTCGTAGCGGATCGCTAGGGAGCGGGGAATGTGAAGGATGGCAGCGCCGAGGGAAACACGTGCCGTGTTTCTGTTGTTTACTTCCGGTGACAGCGGTGGGATTCCCGACGAGCGTTAAATCCCGGCTTTATTGCAGGCTGTTAAGTAAATTACCTGTGGTTATGGCAAATGGCTGCAAAGATAAAGAGGTTATTAAGAAAAACCACATCGTCCTTTCTTTAAAGATTGCTATAAAAAATTGGCCAAAACTCAAGGAGGTTATTGGATAACGAGAGAGAGAGAGAGAGAGAGAGAGAGAGAGAGAGAGAGAGAGAGAGAGAGAGAGAGAGAGAGTTATACAATCTGTAGCCATCTCTAACGTTGTTGACTGACTAAACCCACGTGCCAGCAAAAGATTCGGTGCCAGCGACCGTAAATCATCACAGAGGCCTTTTCTGTAATTTCCGTGACGTCTTATGTCTGAGCGCAAAAAAAAAAAAATAACCCGCCGAGATTGATTGTTCGCTTATAAACTTCAGAATGGCATCTCACAAATTAGCCCCGTCTAGCACAGGATTGGACGACGCACGGTCTACGTCACAGACAGATGAAAAGCCGGCTCCTTATTCGTGAGGCTGCGATACGGTCTTTGTCGCAGAGGTACACAATTCTCAATTTCCCTCGCAGTTCCTATTGACTCGTGAAACTAAATTTGAAGTGGAGGGCTTGGAAAACAACCACGGCAAGCACAAAAGCATATCGAGTTATCTCATCTAGTATTTTCTATGTAAGTCTGAGTTGTATATAAGAAATGAATTGTACACCTTTGTAGAAAACCTCATAAACGGATACTTTATCAGGGAGAAGAAGACGGTCTCGACTCGTTGAAACTCGTCCAAGTATATAGCAAGACCAAAATGACAGACAATTTAAGTTAGTTGAAGTTTGAAGTTGGTCCCCGCCGGGACACATCTAATGTGGCCGAGACCGCCGGCGCTGCAGCGGAAAACCATGTTCGTAACAAAACAACGTGTGCAGCGCTAATAGAACAGCGCGAGTCGACTCACCGCCGACGCTGGCGCCGAACGCGACGCCGACGGCGCACATGGAGTTGTTGGCGGTGGCGGCCACCTCGCCGGCACACCGCGTGCCGTGGCGGTTCGAGTCGATCAGGTCGTAGCGAGGCATCGGGTCCTCGTCGTGGTTGTTCACGTCGTAGCTGGCCTCCGGATCCTGTGGGTGTCCAGGGAACACGAACATCGACAGACGTTAGGGAAATCAGTGTCACTTAATTTAGCATGCGAAACGCTGCTTTGAACTGGTGCTTAAGATTGGACAAGCAGAAATGAGACAGTTTGCGCGCGCATCTTTCAAACGACCTTGAACGCTTGATGCCATTGTATGCGTTAAAGGCAATTGGCAGATTGTTATTTTCCATGAAAATCTTGACTGGTTAAATTGCTGCAGGCCAAGTGTTGAAGGCGCCAGTCAATGGCTACAAACAACACGAGGTCTTTACAGAGACTCAACAAATCTGCTGACAGTTTGGCCTTGACTCACTAAGTATACATGAACATTTCGGGGTGGTAATCGAATTTCAAAGACTCACGTCTGCGTACCTTAGTCTTAGCACTAATTTGAGAAAAACTATTTCAAAAGCTGTGTATTGCCAAAATGCGAAAAGATGTCTAGCTGTAGTACCTATCCCTGGGAAACTAGTCAGACATTCACTTAGCTTTCTATACCTGAAGGTTGAAACAGTTTGTTTTTCAGGTCCGAGCATTTCCGGACAGAACCGTATGACGGCCTATAGTACTAGACAGTGTGACAATTGACTCACGTAGTTCATGAAGAGGTCGGGGTGGTCCTTCTCCAAGCCGTCGTCGAGGATGGTGACGACGACGCCGCGCCCAGTGATGCCCTCCTTCCACGCCGGCTGCACGTTCATGTCGAGTCCGCTGCCCCGGTTCTGCAAGAGCGGGACGACGCCGTTGCGGTCATCAGGGGCATGGGCATGGGCATGGGCATGGGCATGGGCATGGGCATGGGCATGGGCATGGGCATGGGCATGGGCATGGGCATGGGCATGGACATGGGCATGGACATGGGCATGGGCATGGACATGGGCATGGGCATGGGATTGGGCATGGGCATGGGCATGGGCAGTCGGGGTATCCAGTTGGTATCCGTCGAATTTGCTTTCATGCAGAAGTTAGCTGATGAACTTCTTGCTGCTGCTTTGATCTTTGGGTGGCTTTGGTGGCATTGGTAAATGAAGGAGTCAACCCTTTAAATGCAGCCCCTAATGAACAGACGTATTCTTTTCGGCGGGATCCATTGATGCGTGATGCGTGATGCGGGATGCGTGATTGTTGAATTGGAATTTGAAACAATAGTACGGAAAAATTAAAGCTTCCTGTAGGAGCTTCTTAATGTAAATTAGAAATATAGGCAAAGCTATATGAAATGTAAAGCTAAAATAAGCTAAATAAGCTACACAAATAAATAAGCTAGATACGAATCCTTCTAGAGGCTTCCTATCAGGAAGCTTATTTGAAATAGGACATTCCTTATCAAAAAGCTACAGAAATGCCTAAGTTTAATTGTCAAGCAATCACGGATATTAAATGCACACAAAGAATCTTTGCAAATTTTAGTTTCGTACATTGAAATTTAAAACGTTTCAGGGAAATTGAATGTCACAAAATAAGTGTCGCGAAAATTGCACAATGAATGCAAAAGAAAATTGAAAAGTTCAGCATTAGCTGAATGCCACGACGACGACGACGATGATGAAAGACGTAAATAGATTAATTTTCGTTCGAGTTCGGCGCGCGGGAGAGTGTGCGATCCAAACTGCCGTGTCCGGGGGGGGGGCAAATGAGCCGTGAGAGGGAGTGGGGTGCGACCGTTGGGCGAGGGTTTGGGGGGGGGGGGTCGCCAAGGAAAGCTAGCCACGTGGAAAACGACATTGAAATCCTTTGCGCCGTTTCGGCGCGAGGCGTTTTAGCAAAGGTTCATTTCACACCTTCGCGCTTGGACGGCGTCGCGACGTCGACGCCGTGAAATTAAAAATTCCTCCGGGTCGTCGTTGGGCGCGTCGCCGTCCCGTTTGATGACAGCCATTATCCTGGATCACGCTGGCGCCGGATACTTTAACAATGGTTTATGACGCCGGCGTTAACGCCCCGATAGCGGAATGGTGCGCGAGCAGACGGCGAGTTATCCAATATTTTCTATGACCCGGGAGGGAGTCACGAAAAATACTGCCGAAAGCGACGTTTTATAATGTTTCGAGGGGAGGATCGAAGTCTGCGCGCATCTTTTCGATGGTTGTACTAATTTTCTTATCATTTCAATCAGCAGTTATTGCTGATAGAAATGCCGTGGGCAATTATTGACAGAATTTTTCATTTCATAATCGCATCATAATATTTACATTCCAAGCAAACATGAAGAGTGTATAATTTTGACCTTTCAACAAAACAATGGAACACCAGCAATATATACAGGTATTCACAAACATGCAAAGCAAAACGTCTACTTTTGTTCATTATGGAAACGTGTGTATAGGTATAGCAGCTTGGTGTACGTATAGCATGTCACAAAGCGGTGCGAGAGTGACATTTAATCATACACCTGCATGATGGTTCGCGTTACACCGCGCCGTATTCTCGTGCCGGTGCGGCGACGCCTCGACGCAAAGATTGCCCAGAGACACGCGTGGTTATTAATTCGACTGCGCCGCTGTACGAGCGCGTGTCGTGCAAAAACCACTCAATCTTGCGTCGTGAAATGTAATTAAAACTTTACTTTTCACTCGCGAGGCGGGGTCGGGGGGGTCGGGGTGGGAGGCGGTCGGCACGAGCGGCCGGGAGACGGGACCGGGAATGCAGCTGAAAGTTTCCTCGGGGGGGATTTCCATGGAGAGCGAGCCGCGCTGGAGTCGGTTCGGGTTCACTAATCTCCCGCGAGACGTGCGACTTATTATATTTCAGACGAGAAAAAAATATATATAATCGCGGTCGTCGGCGCGGCGGGAGAATCTGTGAAACTTGAAAGCTTTCCGCGAAAAGGGGGTCGCTTTCGTATTGCGGAGACTTGCAGAGTTTACGAATTGGGGTGCGTTTGCGTCGCAGGGCATTGTGTCGAGCAATGCGAGGGTCGCTTGACAGTGATTGACATATACACAAATATGGAAGGTGGAGTGTTTATACTTTAGCAATTAGAGACATATACTCTCCAATTTGACATGGTATCATGCAGCTGACAACATGCGACTGCGATCCTACGTTTGAACTCTGGAATCATGGGTCATTGGACATGGGACATGGTATATACATGCATCCCTTATCAAGGTTACGACCCTGCCCGAAAAAACTTTCTTGCGGAGATGCTAGGCGATTTATCTTCATTCTCCAACGCGGATAAATTTCAGGGAGCAATTTCATGTCTTGATATATTACACAATATACAACAACAAAGCCGAAGGATATTTACCCAGGAATTTGAATTTTAAAGCAAAACTAGGAACAATTCGTGCAACGGCCGCGTCGTTCCGAGGAGCACCGAGTGCCCGGGGCTCGATAGCTGGTCTATCTAGAGTCAGTACTCACCAAGTACCACATCTGTGGCCAGCGCGGGTCGGAGAGCACCGCCTGCAGATTCCTCGACGGCCTCCGCTGCGGCAGGTAGTCCCGCTTCTTGCGCGACCTCACCGTCTGCTGCTTCGCCCACCGTACCTGCAACGCGGAGGACGTGCACACTTTTATCTCCTGGCGGTTGCATTTTCATCCCCCCATTATTTCATCCCCCCACTATTTTCATCGCCCCATTATGTGTCGTCATCTTCGACCGAGTCATTCTCAGAAAACCTTTGCAGCGGGTTTATACTATAGGTACTATAGGATACACTAGCCCAGAGGTTCTCAAACTTTTTTTTAAATTTCCGTGGCTCCCCTGATGTTTGATCACCAAAGCAACTAATTTTCAAGTTTGCGCAAGTTGCCTGTTTAACATTATATACGTTTTAAGTGTTTGACCAAAAGTGCAAGAAAATACACTTCAAAATATTCGTTAGTTTGACACTGACAAGGATTTTTGAAGTCGAAAGCACTTCAATTGTATCAATCGGGAATAAATATTATTTCTACAGAAACGTTAAGATTAAAGCATGGCTTTCAAAATTCCGCGACGACCCATAGCTGAAATGCGTGACTCCCCAGGGAGCCGCGACGCACAATTTGAGAACCATTGCACTATAGCCTATATACGAGCAAATTCTATACCTACAGCAAATTCACGCTGCAGAGTTGTCGGTTGCTTTTTGCGACAACGCTTTCCGGCATAGTGAAAATCTGGTCAAACCCTACAAGAGGTATGCCAAATGATTTTCAGCAAGAAAGATACGAACAAGGGACAGCCCGACCTCTCCTAATACCAAACGGAATGTCGCAAATTCCAGAAATTCTAGCCGAATTTCACGAGAGTGTGAATACCTATAGAGAGATTCTATAATATATAGTGAAATGCCATATGCCCTTTAAATCCGATATTTCGACTTGTAGTCGAAGTCAGGGCTTTATAGCGTAATGGGACCTTTAGCATAGCGCTCAAGCGTCGTATAGGTATAGGAAGGTGTTGGGTCTTATGCACGAGTTTCCGGAATCAACAGAGATCGTAGAACGTAAGTACACCAAATAATAGGCGTTGTTGTCAGAGTACTCAGAGTTGCAAGTTTCTGATACCCTAAACCAAATTCTCGCACGCTCTGCTCAAAGTTCACAGTTAATATTTTATATTGAAACCCCGATCATTATCGTCAAGTTTCAAACTTCGTTAGAGTTCGTAATGGAAATGGCTATAAGCATTTTTCAAGGTCGTAAATTACCTGACACGGAATTTATTTTGGTCCTTTAATTATTACCAAATTAATACAAAGTTAGGCATTGATGAAGGAATATATTACGAAGTTGTAAGCCAGTATATTAATTAAGGCACCATGCAGATTACGTAAGGTTAAAAACGAAGAAAATAAAAAAAATTGTTTTAAGAGGCAAGGGACAAAATACCTTTCTTGATGTAATAGCTACACTTCGTCTGGATTGTCTGTTCTCGGCAAAGAAAGGCCGAACTGACACTACAGAGAAATGGTTCACAAGCGTAACCTGCAGCCCCGACGTCCCTATCACTTTATAAGACTCTACGTCGCCTCCCCTTCATCCAATTAATCAGGTTTCCGTGTCGTCGTGTAAGCGAAGTAAGCGAACAAGACGTGTCGCCCGCCGACTGCCGTGGCCCCCCTAAAAACGCCGCGACGAGAGGCGACGAGCTGTTCGGGACACATGGGAGGGGCAGGACCACGGCTGATTTGGGGACGCGCGAAGGGCACGGACCACGGATCCGATCTGACCACGCATCAGATTGATAACGACCCCCGCGCCGAACGGACGGACGGGCGACGCGTGCCTCTCAAAGACGCCTCTGTGCCTCGACCGCGGCGGCCAGGATGCGTAGCCAATGAGCCGGCGCCCGAAGACACCGCAGACACAGTGACGAGCTTTCATGGGCGGCCCACCGGGCCAGGGTCGCGCCAGTCAGGAAAGGAGCCATGGCGTGTCGAGGCATGGATCGCTCGGTCCCATCATCAGGGGACGGATTGTCACGTACGTATTACCAGCCGGCCAGGCGCGTCGCGTCAGCACTAGGGATATGTGCTCGAAGTCGGACGTTTGTTGACGTCATCACGGGACAGTTTGTAAGACAACGACGTCCGAGGGCATGGTGTAAGTATGTCCGAGGGCATTCGAAAGGGAATCGGACAGTTCAAGGCTGCAGACGGCTGCTCTTTTTCTAGTAGGTATCTATGACAAATTACTTAATTATCGAAGTCCAGATTGATTAAGTTGGTAGCGGCAGCGTGCGTGATGTGCCCGTGGATGTACATTGTTGATTTCTAAACACACGGCTGTCAAGGCGCCTTTATACCGGTACGACGTTCAGCATGTGTTCGGGCCGCTGAGAGTCTCATGCATTTCTAACACAAACGGCGCAGTCCAAGGTGCATGCAAGATTTATCGGGCAATTGATAGAGCGCCGGTCATTCAGAAGTTGTGTAATGAAAACCAAATTATCGATGAGGATGTGATGACATTCATTTTTAAAATCGCACTGCACATACCAGCTATATGTAAGGATCATCCTGTTTGCCGTGGCATGAAATTGAAAAGAATTGCCTTTCGACAGAGCGAGAGGTTGCAATTCCAGCTGAACAAGTTGCCAGCGTGAATAAGTTTCCTGCATGCAGCTTGAACTGGAGTGTAGCAGTGTTCCACACTCTACAGCACCCGAGGGTACTTGACCCATCTTTCTCTATGCATTGACCAATTTTATAGTATTCCTTGAGTGTAACCGTAAGTGCAAAAAAAGTTTCGTCTTTTTGTGAAAACAGGGAAGAATTACCCGGCTTCCGGTGCTATATATTACATAACTTATAACCGTGCATATACGCCAGCTATCAGAAATCAGTAAATCAATTGAAACTGGATTTGTAAGCTGCATATCGCACATCTGTTATATTTCCCACCACTTTAACATGTATTTTCTAGTCGAACGAAAAGCAAATTTTCATTCAACTCTCGCAGCCCCGCCGCCACGTACAATATCGTGTTGCCACGAAACCTCCCGTCGGTTCGCGTTTGGCAAGTTGACAGCTCCGGTGCCGCCTCGAAAGCCGCAACACGCATAGAGAGAACGAGACTCTCGAAAAACTCCGTCGAGTCAAAAGTCGGCGTCGCGCGGATACCCCCGTTTTGAGCGCGACGACGACGACGACGGTGGAAATAATTATCGCTCGTTCGACACGCCGATAATGGCGGTGTCTTCCCGAAATCAAGTTCCTGGACGCGTGCCCAACGACGTCGCCGTCGTCGCCGAGCGTGGTTCACGCTAAATGAGGGCGCCGATTGCTGATTGGGACGCGCTTTGACTTTTGATCCCCGCCAACCCAAAGGGAAGCCTCGCTACCCCATTTCCTATCTCCTCCCGGCGCGTATCCGAAAACCAATGTGTTCGCGTTTTTTTTTTCAATTTGGAAGTTGAGGCAGCTTTGACTTTATATTATATATATATATATACACCATACAGGAATAGGGGACAGAATGGGCAAGGCGTGCCCATGGGGGCTCAAAACGCTCCGCATTTTTGCTGCGCAGGAACACTAAGTTAAATTGGAGGAAAACAATAAACGGCGACAGCGGCTAAGAGAAAACCAGTGAGTCACTTTCCAAGAAAAATAACAATCAGACGCATTTTTTGCAACTCTTTCCAACGTGACATACGCAGTATATAAAATTGATATAATCTACAATGAAATGAGTTCGCTGTTCCTCTTTTTGAGTAATACGAGAGATAAGAAGCCTCCCTGGAGAGACGCGGCTCCATTGCGTACATGATGATGAAAACAGACAGCCGGAGCGTATATAAAGCGAGTCAGTTTGAAGCTCATGAAACAAGATTGTGAATTATTAGCACGGGCACACGAGGGCGCGCGCGCGCGCGCGTGGGCTTTTTACGCAATTCAATAAACGATTTTCAAGCGACGGCACGCGGCTAGACATTTAAAAGAGAAGGCGCACGGCGCGGCAAAGACGATCCCATCTCGCCGGGAAATTTATAACGAACAATCGTGCACAGCGTTTCATTTCCCGGCCTCGCTGAGCTGAACAGGAGTCTGGCCCACAGAGTGGCTCTATTTGGCAGAGGGCGGCCATGCTTGAAACCGTTTTGGACGCCATTAATTGTCCAAATGAAATGAATTCATTTTCCACAGCGAATAAACAATGTGACACAAGAAAATCATTATCATAACTTCAATTTTGCTTATAGCTTTATAGCTTATAGCTTATAGCTTTATAGTTTATAGCTTTAGCCCAATTTACCCCAATTTATTTAGCCCAATTTACCCTTTAGTAGCCCGGTGACAGCCAAGAGTTTGGACAAAAAATGGCGTCCGTGCGATTCATTGGCCGCTCTCTGCCCAAATGAAGCCTCTCTATCTGGCCCCAGACAGCAGCGCTCGCAGCGGCTGGGCTGCGTACTACGCCCAGCTGCCTCTCAGGATACGAGCGCGACTGCAGCACGACTAGCGGACGGTTTTCGAAGCGCGATACTCGGAAACACGAATCCGAAAGCCGATGTTGATTGCCACTATTCAGATGAACCAAAATAGGCGCTGATTCGGAAAGGCAACCATATCCCGGATCGGTCGAGTGTATGTGTATCGTATGCCATTATACCGGCGACGGCGCAAGATCCATTTACATTTACATGTCGATGTCGGGACAAACGTCGGGTGCTTTCCGCAGTCGACACGCGGGATCGGGTATATTTGGACAAGAGGACGGCGATAATCGGCACTAATGGAAGAGACGGCAGTCGTCGAGCACTATCGAAACGCGATTCTGGTTAATGCGAATCTGATTGCTGTCGTACTCATCTCATCTTGCTGCCGGGCCGGGCAATCAATAACGAGTCGCCAATTTGAAGACAAATCGTCGCAGACATGGCTGCTGTTTACACATCTCCATTCTTTAAAAAGCAAATACATCTTTACGCGGGCCAAATTTTGGATACCAATTATAGTTATAATTGCATTAATAATAATTGGTCTCTTCTTTTAAACCGACCGTTTCTAGTCTGTGAAAACACTCAACAGCTAAAGCCCAAACGTGCAATTAAATATTAATCCGAATGGAGTTCATGTAAGTAAGAGAATAGCATTGCGAGTAATGAATTAGTAAGAGCTAAGAGGTCCCTGCCCTGGGAATTATGCGCTCTATACCTATACTAACTTGTAGCATAAATACAAATAGCTGCTGCACGATTTCCAACTCTGGGCACTGCCTCCTGCTATCTCCCATCCAATTAGAGCATCCAGGAGCCGTGCCGTGTATATACGTGCTACGTGCGAGTGCAGCAACGTTCACGAAAGCAAATATAGGGTCGCCACTCGCGCGTCATAACATTTAGACCGAGAGGTATTTGGATTCCCTGCGCACGATGCATACATTATGCTTAGGACTTCTTCGTTCGTCGTGGGTCTTAAGCTAACGACCCTCTTAGAATAACAAGCCATTACAGTCTAACATTTAAGTAGCCGGAATGGCAGTTGTACATAAATAAATTGCCAGGAACTGGAGCACTTACAGTATATATGGGGGTGGGTGGCCACGCAATCTGGCGTAGCAGCGTAAATCTTGTCATTAGGTTTAAGTGTATATATATATATATATATGCCGACGAGGGTTGTTAATTAATGTGCGGCCGTTTCAAAAAACTGACCACCGCCGCCCCGGTGTCGGCCAACGGAGACATATTACGCGGCGGGTGTGAAGCTAAACCCCGACCGCACCCCGTGCCATTTGTAATTCTCCAGCGCAGGTCATAGATTTAAGGAGCGTCTCTCTGTATAACCGCCGGAATTTCACGGTGAATCTAGATTCCCACATGGGAGCGGTCGCGCGGTACATACCCGTTCCTCTTCCACCAGTTTGTTGTGGTGATGGTCGCTGGGGTCCGTCGATCGCTTCGCCACTTCGCTGTGATGGAAGTGGTACCACTCCGGGAAGATCTGCAACGCAAGAACCACGCACCGTTAACAACATTTTCCACATAGTAGTTTTCCACATGGCTATTTATACTCGTTTAACCAAACCAACTAAATCTCAATCCTGGCGACCTCTTCATTAACTTTCGACACATTTAGAGGCAAGAGAGAACGCACACTCGCACAGGAAAATAGCCGAGGGGAGACCAATAATAATACTTTTTCTTTGAATTCGTGTACAAATAGGGAGCAGCGCTGGCGGCGTCGGGGTGGCCGTTCGGGAGGGCAACGGTCAACACGGCATTGTGCGTTCGGACCACGGCACAAGGGAGCGTTTCCACATCCATATACGAATGGGGCGAAGCAACTGCAGTACAGCAGCGCAGAGTTGAATGGAGCACACAAACACACACAAATAATTCCCGGCGCCTTCAAATGCAGGCGCTCTGCAAAATTAGTTTAGGCCACGACGGGCACGCGACACGGACTGCGTGCCATTGTGCGTAACGCAAACAATGTTTCAGGCTCGACGTCGGTTGACATTGTTAACGCACAACAACACATCGCGGCGACGACGACGCAAGGAAAACACGAGTCAATAAAACAACATTAGGGCGCGTTCGGCGCGAGCGTCGGTGGCGCGACGGCACCCGGTTCGAGTCCCGCCTAAAGGCCGTGCGCAACAATGGGGACAGTCTCCGTCGGCTATTCGGGGGGTCGGGGGAGAGATTGATGACGTCACGGCTGTCGGATCCAGGGGATGTTGTTAGATAACATCCAGGCGGCCATTAGTCGACGCGGGGAATGAGTCCCGGGGAACAACCAGGACGACGACGACGACGGGGAAGACGCGACAATGAATCGTCGTGCGCTCCTTTTTCCTGCAGCGGGACGTCGCGTCGGCCTGTCTCAGGGCTTGAGGGGTGGGCACCGTGTAGTTTATTCCTGCCACGAAATGGCAATCGGCAATCTTATGCCGTCGAGATGGATGCAAAAGAGAGCGCGCCGCGTCGCGGATGGGGAACATTATTCCCGGCGTGGGAGTCGTTTAGTGATTCGTCGTAGATTGCGAGTGGAACGGGACGAGGGGAATCGCAGATTCGCGGGGTGTAGCTGCAGCCACGTGACTGGAGCCGGTGAAAAGAGGCATCGTTGGAAATTCGGGATCTTACAGCTCGACGCGGCGAGGGAAAAAATGTTTACATTCATCTTTCGCAGCCGATTCATAATCCGAGCCGAGTGCGAAACACGAGGCACCCGGCAATCTGGCCCCAAATGAGCTTATAATATGGAACAAGAACCGAGCCACGGAAGCCGCCGTACGGTCCGCGTTCAGCCGTACGGGCGCGATTCCCGCTTCGACGTTAACTTTACAGCGTGTACATAGCCCGGCGTTTAGTCCTTGACAATGCACATTAAGCTTAATCCCGACCGAATAATGTCGTGGATGCGGATGTAGATCTGAGAGGCACCCGTCGGTTAGAGTGCTCGGCGCATTAGATCCAATTAGAAACGGGACCCCCGGGGCGCTGCGTCGGCTGTTTTCCCGATTTCCACCATGCCGAGCTCATCATCGGTCTCATCTGGCAGTCGCCGAGTGACACTGCCGTTGACATACATCCTGCCTGTCATCACTCCCCCCCCCCCCCCTTGGTGTGCGCGTTTGGGGTGGGGCAGCTCCCGATACACAACGAATACCGATTATGGGGGAACATTGCGAAATGACGAGTTTCCCGGGAAAAGAGAGGAAATTGGTTCCCCAACGCGGGGGGTGGCTGCGACGATGAATCAACGCGGGATTTCTCGTCGGGGCCCTTTGATCGCCTTCGCACCCACGCCGTTCGCCTTCGTTGACATCAGCATCCGTACGGCGAAATGTCGGCTGCACCGCTGGATGATCGACGCCGTATAGGAGGTGGACGAATGCGATCGTTAATTGCGTGGAAATGGTAACGCCCTCGGGCATTGCGACGGGAAGGTGTGCAAGCCGCGGTCGGCCGCAAACAGGCGGCGAGCCGCCGGCGAGGATCGAAGCCGGGCTTCCGAGAAGCTGCAGCCCCGTCGTGGGCTCGGGTTCAGTCAACAGTTGATTTTAATATTATAACAGGGCTGTGCGACCCCCGGCTCGGGGTACGAGTCACGCCCGGGTGGCAATCGCGGCACAGAAAACACGAGACGCTGTCAGCGAAACGACTTCAGACAAATAGAATAAGTTTTAAAATAGCAATTTTAGGGAAACGAAAACTTTCGTGTTTGTTATCGAAAACGTTTCCGCCGGCGTGAACAGCGTTTGCTTTGATCTCAGGCAATTAAAATGTGCGCCTTCTGCGCACAGAGGGATAGTTGCTGCCTTTCAGGCGGCGATCGAGCGCAAAGGAAACACCAGAACGAGAAAAGTCGCGGCCCGTCGAAGTCGTCGTCTCTCGCCGCACGGCGTCGGGTGCCGCGCAAAAGATTTGCTCGCGAGAAATTCAAATGGGTAAATCTGAAAGTTAACGACTCTGGGCTCTGCACGGGATTGACGCGCGAACGCGAGCGTCTGACTCTGCCGGGAAAATGGAGCTTTCCGCTTCCGCGATCCGGCCAATTACAGCCTGATTTGTCCGTCGCAACGTCAACGTCGTCGTCGTCGTCGTCGTAGTAGTAGTCGTTGTCGGCGGTGGCGGCGACGGCGACGCGCGCTAGATCGTGGAGCTCATTATTCAAATCCGAAGATGCCGTCATACGAGTAATGGCATGCGATGTGAATGTACCCTCGGAGGATGTATGTTTTGCGTGATTCGTCCTACTCGGCATGTGCCGTGAAATGTCGGAGTTGTTTGAAAAACAGAATGCAGCGCGCGCACCGCATTCAAAAAACCGATGGCAAGAATGGTTTGAAGTTTTGTTAGTATAAAGAGAAATAGTTGTGGCAAATAATACACAACTTTTTGGCTGCACGATATCATGTGAAGCCGAGGCAAGATTTTAATTTATACTTGACTGGTTGTGCTCCGAAGGAATTAGGGTTAATTGATATTGTGAATTGCACTGATGAACACAAAAAGTATGGTTTCGCTCAATGAAGTTTTTTGTTGGCATTCAGCTATACTTCCATATTGTACCTTTCTATCTCTTGGTTCTCGGAAACACGGCAGAAGAAGCAATAAGGGGATGCTCCTGGCGCGATCCTTCCGAAAGAAGCAATAGAAATGCCGTTCCGATAATTTATAAAAACAAAACAACAGCGTCAGCAATAAAATCCGCTGGGATGAGCTCTTCGCGGAATAAGCGCCGCAAATTCGGGCGCGCGGGAATTCTGTGGCATGATTCAGGAGCAGAGCGGGACCGTAAGGGACCTGCCCTACATCGAATTAGGCACGAAAACGTGATTGAAAATTCCATATCCGAGACGCGACTTTATTTATCTATGCGATCCGAGGAGGTTTTACCCACGGGCCTCCGAGGTGCTCGTCGGACCACGTCGCCTGGGCTCCGGTCCCGACAAGGGGCAGGGTGTGGTCACCGTCGTCGTAAGTCGATCGGCGGCAGATAGACTGACCTTCGAACGAAACAACGCGTCGTTGATCGGATTGAATCCGACTCGTTACCTCACTCGCGCCTTTCTCCCAAGCCGCAGATTGATTTCAGAGTGAATTGCATTACGTATAGCAAAGTATCCCTGCAAAGGTTGCGTTGCAGATAATAAGTTGGGATTACAAATATTATGTATTCCGCGCAAATTTCCATTTCATTTCACCACGACCGATCGGAAGATTTCATACTTTGGCCGTTGGATGATGACAGCGCTGCCACCATTCATCGTTTTGACGCTGCAATTCGATCAAAATACTTATAAACGACTGTAGCTGAACAGTGAACGCTGATGAGGACTCCAGGACCAAGCAGTTCGCTGTTTTTTTGCTAAGGAAATTGTACTGCGAAAAGGAAGGCCTACTGCCAGTATCACTGGAAAAGCACTTGCTCTTGCAGTGCATTATCGAGCGTGACAGCAACTTACAGTTATATATCTGGTATATCTGGAATTGTATATATACAATTCCGCTTTTACAGAAACTCTGTTAACGGCCGCAACATCGATCGGATGTCAGCGTTTGAAAACAGCCATTCAATTTTATCAATACGTTGGTAAGGGGACACAAAAAAAGGAATTTTCCCATGTTCTCAGAATTAACAAACCTTCCTTCCATGGATATGTCTATATAGGTGTACACACCACTTAAGAAATTGAACGCCAAGCGGAAAGGAACATAAATGTTAATTACGTGACTCTACTAATATATTCGTGGGCCATAAGTCAGAATCAAGTCAGCACCGCCCACGCCGAGCCCTTGCACAAGCAACCATGACTATGGCCTCCGTCGGCGCAGCAAACATTCAGACCAGATTACACTCTAATCTAGAGCACAGCACACGGCGGACGATGGAGCAAGGGAACACAGGGCTAATCGACGAACTATAGCCGCGGCCCGACGCGGCATAATGATCCGACGGCATGCCATTCGATCGATCATTTTTATCCCCGCGCTGCCCGCCCGCCGCGTTGCATCCCGTCCCGTCTGACCCACATCGCCGCGAACGGGACGCGCGGACCGCAGACGGGTCGCTTTGGCCCGCGACTAGAACGGCGTCCGCCGAGCACGTGTCTGGCGCGGCGTCGCGACGCGTCAACGCGCGGGCCGCGGCCGACGACGACGCGCGGTCTATTAATGAGGGACGTCGTGGACGCGAGCCAGACGACGTCGCGGCCGGCTAGGCGTCGCGACGTCGTCGCACGCGGGTCGACGCTCGACGTCGCCAAGAGGCGACTTGTTGTCATGGCAGCGGCACTCCCGTTGGGGCCGTTCGTGTTATGGAATTCACGTGGATGAGCTGGGTAATACAGAGGATTATGACCGAGCTATCGACATATAGGAAGTCAAGACAAGATAGTTTACTTAGCGTCCGCGCAGGTTGATTAGCTATATGCCCGAGCTATTTACTGAACTGTGGCCATAAAGCTATCGATTTCTGATTCGTCTAGACTTGAGTACGCAATTTCGGAGCCAACAAAACATTATGTTGCCTCAAAAGTTTGGAATCTTAGCATAAGCTCAATTGAGCGTGCCTGAGGTTGAGATGAGATGAAGCCAAGCAACATTCTGCTTCGAACTGTTGATTGGAGTTAGGGCTGACATCTTCTGAGTTAGATGGCAAGTGCAGTTCCGAACGTCTTGCAAGGGTACAAGGCGTCAAGGTCACGGGCAACACGACGTCATAACCGTCACGTTGTGTCCGTGAAGTTGCGCGTTTGACATTGACAGCTGTCACCGCTTTTATGATAAAGAATTTCAATTTCCTAAGCGCGAGCAGATTACTTATCATGCGAGGATCTTGAATTAAAGTGCCTCTCGGGCAATTATGTTAGAATGACATTGATGTCATCTTTCAATAAGTGCGCTTAATAGGTTTCTTCAAACAATGCAAGACACGTATACATGTATGATGTATTTATATATAGGAACGTAATGAGCATTCATTGCACGAGGCAAATCCATACAAGCGACCAGCGAGCGCGGCGTGGCATGCATTCCGTCAGAGTAATGCTCGGTGACAGTCGCTGGTATACAGACTACAAGTGCAGTGCTGCTATATGTCTCTGTGCCTGCTCTTCGCTGCATGACTGCCGCCCGAGGTTGCGACGGAATTAGCTGTCACCTGCAATCGATGCAAGACATAGACAAGCGCGACGCTGTAAGCTGAGACCGCCCCGGCAAGGCCTTTCATGTCCGGCGACGTCGAGAGAGTTATTCTCATTACTCGTCGACAAAAACCACGATACATTATTTACCATGGCATGTATACTTCTGCTGGCATCGTGCATCGGACATAAAATACATATCCAGTTTCATGCAATGGAATTCAAAGTTCAAATTGTTGTTCCCTGACGGAAATGACGTTATTTTGTTTGAGCAAACTCGGAACTAAATTAGAATGCAGCCGCGTAGTGACGGTATTTCGAAAAGTTATCGCACAGTCAATGGGGCGGGTGTGGGGTGCTGCACGGGGGTGCGACGACGGAAAGGCGATACCCGCGCGAGGCGAGAGGAAATAAGTACGTGTCCGGCCCGGCCCGGTCCGATGTCACCGTCAAATTCGACGGCGACGCGCGGCTTTTGAACGCGACGCCGACTGCCGTTCACGTGACACCCCACGAGAGCAACAGTGTGTCTGTGTGAGTCTGCGAGTGTGTGAGCGCGTCCCAGCACATGTGAGGGGGTGGCCCCTGGGGTGGCGATATTTAATTATAGCTCGCCGCGGGCGACGGGAGGACGACGGGCGGACGGGTGGCAGGGGGACACAGGAAGCGGGGAGGGGCAGGATGTTTTGTGTGCCGCGAGGTCGCGCTCTTCCCCCCCGAGGGACGCCGTCGGCCGTGACGTCGCGACGCCGAGCAACGAGTCGCGAGGCTTCGTTACACCGTCGCGCGAGGCGTCCTGCTAACCGAATTGCTGGGTACGCGCAGCGCGACCGACGGCGCGTTACTTGGGAATTTGGGTACTCCTGAATTCAGACACGCGCGATGAGACTTGCAAATACAGTTAGCGATCACTTCCCGGAATGTGGTATGCCTCGTTCGACAGTGAGGCGATGAGGCACGCTAAAGAAACCCCGGCATCGATGAGATGACGGTCTTAGAAACTCGTGTCTCTGAGAAGCTGTGGCAGTCAGCCCTATAATGTATAATAGAGAACTTACCGATTTAGCGAAATTACGAACTCTGAAATTAATTATTGTCAGGCTCCGGTCAAAAGTGCACTTGCAAAGATGCTCATCCCTGTATCTCCGTTTTCCGCTAGACCCCTCGAGGCATCGTGCTTCGTCCTGTCTATTATACGAGCAGGTAACGCCGTCCAGCGTCGACGTCGACGTCGCTAGCTGCAAATCTTCGCAGCGGCGGCGTCGCGCGCGTCCGGCCAGGAAGTGCCAAGCGTCGCCGCACCGACGCCGACGTCGCTGCCGGCACTCGACGTATAAAGTGCGAGCACGCGAAAATTGTTTTTAAATTTTAAACTCGACGCGCGGAAGTTTTGGTCGGGCGGCGTGAATTATGTATGGCACCCTTTCTCGTGGTTCGGCCCGTGCCGAGCACCCACAGGAAGCGAGGTCCTACTTACAAATATCATGAGCCCCCCCCCCCCCTCCACCCAAACACGAGGGGGGCGCCGTGGATTGAGTGAGGCTGTGAATATTGAATGCATAATTGAGAGCAGAAGCGCACGATTGAATTAACTTTAGACACCGAGACCAGATGAAGTCAAAGGCAGACACTAATACGACTCCGGGCTCACATATATATAGAACCACGTATTCGCAAGGCTTCTTTGCGTATTATGTCGTTCGCATATTTGATTTACGCAATCTGGAGCCGGTAATTCGATAAATTGTGAGAAGTGCGGTTCAAAGATTGTTCAGTGTACAATGGGATCAACTCAAAGCAATTCCACGATTGGGATGTCTTGTTTCGACTACATTTGAGTGGTTTGCCAAACCTAAACCATAAAGGGAGGTGCGCGGGGGTAAAGGGTCCCGTCCCGCCGCCGCGCTATTCGCTTCAGACACTCATTAACTTCAAAGGCTCTTGGATTGTCAAGGCAGCCATCTAACGTATAGTATTCATCACTTTATATATGAAATTGAAAAATACCGGCGACTTAAGTATTTCCATAGAGTAAATATCTCATAGTCTCGTGCCGTATAATTTACCACATTCACCTGTATATAAAACTCTTCAAAGAGGGCACGAGGTTCTGGCAAAAGATGCTGGCAAAGGTCGGATCGTTTGAAAACATTTTTTTTTAGATTTATGTGCATATAAGAAGTCACCGTCAAAGAAATTCCGGACATTTTGCACGGTATCGGGCGACTTCTCTTGACATGGTTTCTTGTTTTCCCATTGATAGACGATTCCCTGAGACTGTGAAAGACCACCGCATGAAAAGCAACGGCTGCAGCGTGGGAGATAGCCTCCACTATTTTCCCATTTCCCAATTAAATTCACGTTCCCTTCGACGAATTCTTCGCGGCAAAGTCGACCCAGTTTCAAAGGCGGAATCATCCCCCGCAGTCCGGCGGTGCTCGCACGAAAGCCAGAGAGTCGCGACCCCGTCCAGAACGCGGCAAAGAAAACTCGGCGATAACGCTGGCCCTTTCCCTCGCCGACCAATTGTTAACCACCTTGTTCGGCCCACGCCGAACAGCAAGCATCTTTAGGTAAACCACAGAGAGACGCGGCGATTTCATGAATGACGGCGTTCTCCGCGTCCTCGCGGGCTCTCGGCCAGCTCGCTGCTTTATTTTCGCGGCGGCGACGTCGGCTTCAAGGGCGTTCCACCACCGACCGCCGGCGCTGGCGTTGGCGCTGGCGCTGGAGCGTTGCCAGCGCCGCGGACAGTGACGGGGCGACGGGGCGACGGCGGGACAGGCGGGCTTCAGCGACAGATTGCCGGCGGCCAGCTCCACGGACCCTTATTAGCACTTGATTAGCGCTGGATTGCCGAGCGACGCACATACAATGTACACATCGCTTATAGCAGGCCCTCATCAAGACCAGCAAAGTATGGATTTTTGAGCACAATTTAGTGCCGAGCGTAGGTAATGAGATCGATTGTAAGGCTCACTTCAGCTTTGCTACTTTGAGCAAGAACAACAAAGTCAAGACATATTTGAGAGGATTTCGCTCAAAGTTATGCTTTACAAAGTTGATACGCTCAAAAGCCCGAACATATAATTTAAGTAATGGCAAATCCTATGTACATCGCTACAGTAAAATCTATTGTAATTAGTGATTTTGTCGAAATCGATAACTTCGACTGGTAAATAGAGAAACGGAGTTAGCTGTATATATCTACATGTGTATTGCAATTGAATAATCCCTTCAACGTTTGCAAGGATTAGTTTGTGTAATCACAAAATTATATAGATTTGCGCAATTCAAAAGTAGTACCTTCCTATTTATATAACACATGGAGCACATACACATTACCGTTTCTGTTATGTGATTGTAGCTGTTATTGCGATGAGTATTGTATATGTATACATTCGCGAGGGACGCTTTATAGGGTGTGTATGGGGCTGCGTGTATGTGTGTTGTGTTTTGCATGTGTTTTGAGGCGAAGGGCTGAACGAGTCGACGCTTCGCTCGAGCATGCAGATTACTGCGGCATTTTGGGACCCGCTGCGCGATCGTCTCTCTCGGGTCTCTGGCCCATGCATGGCATGGGCATGGGGCGGGCGAGCTAGCGTCGGGGCCCGAACACTCGACTCGGCGCGGGCTGGCCTATGGCCGGGTCTGTCGTAATCCACTAAAAGCTTCTTCATTCGAACAGCAAGAGCGCTGCAGGCGCAGGGAGGCTACGCGTACCATCCTAGTCCACCCCCCCCCACACCCACCCACCCCACAACCAGGCTGCTTTTCTCGTCAAAGAGGCGTGCTTACCTCGCTGCACGGTCATGAAGCTGCAGATACGTCAATATTTTGTGCATGGCGTTTTGATGCTTGGCCCGAGGACGGAAGATATAGCTCCTCGTCATCACGTTGTCTCGTTGGCAATTTGCGCGCGCCGGAAATGTGTCACGATTATTTTTTGGACACCTGCTCACTTTCGAAATCCTCGCGGCAACGTTCTTGATGATGTGATTAAGATCACATTAATCAAACAGTGTCATTCCTTGCACATCGTCTTGAATGGCTTTCAAGCGAAATGTATCGATCCGGTCATTAAAATAAGGGCCGAACTCTTATATTACACGACAGTCTTATAACATATATATATAGGAATTACTCTTTTTGCGTAACCTATGTTCAAAAATTGTATACATATACGTAATCCCGTCTGGAAGGGTGTATAGAATAATAGCTCGCTGTATGAATACTTTCTAAGAAACTCTGTAATATATGTCCAATACAGAAATGTTCAGTAATACACAGCCTTTCCCCACACAAAAATGGAGATATATAGCCTGAGTGAACACAGAAAATTACTCGCCAGAGACAAATTTTGTTCGTAAAATGAGTAGACACGAGTTTTAAATAATTAATGCCGCGGTGTAATTTGGCCCCACTGTAATGAACACACCAACTCTTCCAAAGCAGCAGCCTTTAGCAGCGTGTTCAATGAATGTCTCCGGAGATACCGTTAGGGGGGGGGGGGGGTTCGGGGGCAATGATGAGGCACTGCCTTGCAGATTCCACTCCTCCGCGGAGCTCTAGTACAGTGGCGGCGGCGGCGGGCGCAGGGATTTGAGACCCGGCCAAGGTGGCTGCCAGCCAAACCGCTTTTTTCATTGTCAAACGCCAACAAATGAACATCATTTTCGTGAACTCTTTCCCAAATTGCAATTGAAAGAAAATAGATCGCCGGGCCATATTGACTAAACGCGCGCGAGGCTTTCCGTTGTCGGACGCGGTGGTGGATGACTTATCGACTGGAAACTGTGGCGCACAATGAAGGTGGACGGACAGCGTCGAAGACAGCGAGCAAGATTTCTTTTCAGAAACATTCGGCACTAGTCAGAAGGCAAATCAAGCCTTTATACACGGCGCGAGGCGAGTTACCTTTGAGATATATAGAGTTTGAGTGCTTCACGAAAAGTTTTTAGCCAAAACCCCTCTATGTAACGTTGTGCGCGTTAGCAAAACTAAAGTTTATTTCCCGTGTTACCGAAGACGGTGGCCTATGTAGTGAATGATGAATCATTTTGCGACTTGAGGGCATGTTCCCGTCCCGCGTTCGCGTGCGAGCGGCGCGGATTCCACTGCTCGTGTTCCCCGCACTTCGCCCGTATCCGGCTCACTTCAAATCCGCGCCCCAACTTTACCGGGATCTGTGTTCACGGGATAGACGCAAGGCGCCGACAAGAATTTCCAGTATATATTATGAAAGTGAACCAGTATAATAATTATAATAATAGATATATAGAGCGATTCAATTTTAACAGATCCTTCGCGAATGTTGATACAGGTAATTCGTATATACGATAATTGCAGTGCGGAGTCTACAGATTCCAGCATTCCAACACAACCAACCTCGAAGTTCCCCATCTCCATGCACTTTCGATCAAACGCCGTCGCCGGCTGCACTCGCGGCAAGCGACTTTTCGCAAACATCATTAATTTCCGACAGACATGTGGGGCGCGAGCTCGACGTCCCGAGTCGAGTCGACGCCGAGCGTCGCGGCGCTAACACGGTTCGCGACGGGCGGCGTGTTATGAAAGTATGCCCGACTCAGGTACTCGACGGAAAAATATGCCAGTAATACAGTTATATCCATAAAATGAGCCAAAATTTGTCCGGAGCTGTCCAAAAAAAATATTACCCCAAGTACACGAACCGAAAACGTGCGATAAAGAGTTCGGAGCTGTCCTCAAAAAAATTACCCCAAGGACACGAACCGGAAACGTACGATAAAGAGTTCGGGGCTGTCCTAAAAAAAATTACCCGAAGGACACGAACCGGAAACGTACGATAAAGAGTTCGGGGCTGTCCTAAAAAAAATGACCCCAAGGACACGAACCGGAAACGTACGATAAAGAGTTCGTGGCTGTCATAAAAAAAATTACCCGAAGGACACGAACCGGAAACGTACGATAAAGAGTTCGGGGCTGTCCTAAAAAAAATGACCCCAAGGACACGAACCGAAAACGCACGTTATGAATCAAGAGAAATAAAATTCGAAAATAAAATGAATCCCTCGTCACAATAAAGTATATGTACCAAAAAGGACGGAGAAATAAGAGGTTTGGTGCGGTTCATTTGGGTATCGAAAAACAAAAAAAGCAGCCGACGGGGCACGAACGTGGAACCTACGATCCTGGAGCACGCGACAATACCTCTGGACCACCGCCCTGCTGGCTGCTCATCATGCCATTACAAAACATACCATGCCTAACAGCAAGCATTAGTACTGTGGTACTTCAGTCGGGTATACTTTCATTACACTCCGACGGGCGCCTCCGTCGACAACGGCCCGCCCGAGCACCGACGGCCGGAGCACCGACGGCCGGAACACACGTGGAGGTGCCGTTGTTTGCCGCGTTCGCCATGCACACGTTTTATTCTGTTGGACGCCATTTTATTTCGTGCAAGTAATTGCAAATTGAATGCAATTGTCCAAATAAGCTTGTATTATACTCGCTCAGTTTGAAACAGTTTGGAACCCATTTAAAAGTTACATGCATCACGTGAGCTGTATGAAAAATCAATTACAATTCGGAGGCTGAACAATAAATTTTAGAATGAAATCGGCATTCATTTGAACTTCGTTCAACGTCTATTACATGGATAAGAATGTGGTCCACCAGATTAGAACGACCGTGGGTGCAGAGAGATTCGCCGGAGTAATTCACCTTTCATGATGCATCACCTATTTCAGTGTAATGATGCAGCCGTGTTGCTGTAAACAGGCACATTCTTGGCGTGCGTCAGGGGCGCGTGTTCATTTAACAACATAGGAATTCCAATCTGAACTGATCACTTCCTTATAAAATCCGGGGACCGGCAACACATGTCGTATTGTTTGCGATTTGTCAACACATATATATATATATATATCGAGCGAGATACACAGAGTTTCATTTGGACACACACTTCCTGATCCGTTCGCACAGGAAACAGCCAGCACAATTCGCGATCCGGGACGTCGGGCAAAAGATTTGCCGCCGGACGGGAAGCGGGAGCAAAAAAGGAAAACAGGATTTATCCCGCGCGCCTTTTTGTGTACAGCCATTCTTCTCTTCGCGGGGATCGAGCAAATGCAAATGTATATAGTTTGTCAGCCCGCCCCCTGCCCCCCCCCCCCCCCACCCCCGGTACGACGCCCCAGCGAGTCGCGGGGGGGGGGGGGGGGCGCGGAGGTTGGCGGGGTTTTGGCACATTGCCCCGCTGGCCGATCTGAGAGCCGGCTATCGATCTGTCCACTTTGTGCATCTCTTACTCTTACATATCCCCGGCACAGTCGCACGCGCTTCCAGGGACAATCCCAAGAGTTTGGGCGACGACGACGACGTTCATCTGACGCGCCCCGACGACGATCGCCCGTCTCTCTCACACCCATTCGCTCGTCTTAAATAATCCATATTGTCGGTCGCGTAAGCGTGAAATGATTTCGATTCTGTCGCAGGGATTACTGTCAGAGTTAACCTCGAGAGGCCGCATGGCATATATATACATAGCCATTCCTTTTTACTGCCTCCCCCACAGTTTCTGCATCATTGTCTGCAGACACACGAGTATCACTGCACTGCAGATCACATATATACCAGAAGAAACCCCTACCCCTCATTTTTTTCCCCCCGTCTCTCCACAAGACTCCGTTCCATCATCCACCACCCACTCTCATAAACGAACATGGTATATCACGCTCCGCGTATACGCATACTACACGAAGATTCACGCAGAAACGGTCGGAACCATGATACTACAAACAGATTACACATAATTGCATACCGGCCCTCATCATTATTCATCATATAACTCTCCATTTTTCATCCCGGAAAATTTCAATTCCAGATAACCCCTCGTCGAGCGCCAGTGATAACGTGTTCATTCGTCCCGGAGCCCCGAACACGCGCGCCTCTCTGCCTCATCCCGATGTTCCCGATCCCGCCCCGGTTCGGCACATTTGGCACAGAGTCACGGGGCAAAGCAGCTGACTGACGGCGCAGATCGAGATCGGTCCCGGTGATGGCATGGTGGTGGTGGTGGTTTACGGGCGGCGTGATTCACGACGGCGTGCCCTGACGCCGCGACCCGGTGCTCGCGTCGGATGGATGAACGCCGGCTGATTTATGAGCTCAATAACTGGGCCGATCGTTCGCCGCAACGTCCACTCTGGGATCACATCGTCCGTGTGCAGCCATGCGGCGTGTACCTACTGCTGGACGTGTACCTACTGCTGGGCGTGTATCTACTGCTGTACGTGTACCTACTGCTGGGTGTGTACCTACTGCTGGACGTGTACCTACTGCTGGACGTGTACCTACTGCTGGGCGTGTACCTACTGCTGGACGTGTACCTACTGCTGGACGTGTACCTACTGCTGGACGTGTACCTACTGCTGGGCGTGTACCTACTGCTGGGCGTGTACCTACTGCTGGACGTGTACCTACTGCTGGGCGTGTACCTACTGCTGGACGTGTACCTACTGCTGGACGTGTACCTACTGCTGGACGTGTACCTACTGCTGGGCGTGTACCTACTGCTGGGCGTGTACCTACTGCTGGACGTGTACCTACTGCTGGACGTGTACCTACTGCTGGGCGTGTACCTACTGCTGGGCGTGTACCTACTGCTGGACGTGTACCTACTGCTGGACGTGTACCTACTGCTGGGCGTGTACCTACTGCTGGGCGTGTACCTACTGCTGGACGTGTACCTACTGCTGGACGTGTACCTACTGCTGGGCGTGTACCTACTGCTGGACGTGTACCTACTGCTGGACGTGTACCTACTGCTGGACGTGTACCTACTGCTGGACGTGTACCTACTGCTGGACGTGTACCTACTGCTGGGCGTGTACCTACTGCTGGGCGTGTACCTACTGCTGGGCGTGTACCTACTGCTGGACGTGTACCTACTGCTGGGCGTGTACCTACTGCTGGACGTGTACCTACTGCTGGACGTGTACCTACTGCTGGACGTGTACCTACTGCTGGACGTGTACCTACTGCTGGACGTGTACCTACTGCTGGACGTGTACCTACTGCTGGACGTGCGGCGTGTACATGCGGTGTGGACATGCCGTGTTGGACATGCGGCGTGGACATGCGGTTTTGGACATGCCGTGTTGGACATGCGATGTTGGATATGCTGTGGTGGACATGCAGTGTTGGACATTGTACGGCGCTGGACAAGCAGTGCAGGCATGCGACATCGGCTAAACAATTAATGCATCGTTAATACTCTAATTGCACGCGATAAACATGCCACATTTTGCCGGTCGACGTCAAAATCATGGGCAAATAATTATACGAAATGTAATTTGGCCCGAAAGCAAATCAAGCGGAATGACGATATGAATATAATTACTGCACCTACTCATTTTAATATAAATACGATTGTTTAAAATTTGCGCTCTGCAGTACCTAATGTGGAGTTTTTTTGCTGTATACTTACTTGTGGTTTTGCGACTCGTAGTAGGTATACCTATATATGATGGAACGTAGTATACCTGTACACATACTGAAGTATTCATGCAAAACTGTTTCTGATATGAGCATTGTTTTCGAAATATTTGTGCAAAGCGCGCACATCATATCATCCCTTTTATCTTGTTTCTTTTTTTTTGAAAATAAAATCGCGTCGCACAAGCTCAATTTTAAATCCTTGAACAGGACGTCTGAAAATCTTCACCGACAGAGCGAACTAAATCCATACAATCACAACCATATTGTGTAGGTATACAGATGCAGATGAAACGTCTCTTTATAAGTACAGTAAAATACACCGGATTTCCACGATGCAGCTCAATTCAGACTCGCTTGAAAACGCGTCGGGACGACGATGCAGCCGTGTTCGCGTCGGGAGGACACAAGATCCTCGCGAGTTCCGCCCGTCGTCGAACGCGGCGTTTGCTCGACGCGACTTCTCCAACAAACTTTCGACAAGCAATCAAAGTTTCCTGATTAGAGCAAGAGAGAGAGAGTGAGAGAGACTGGAGTGACGAGGACCGAGATCGCCGACATTCGGCCACCGTCGCTCGCCCGCGCTTTGACGGCGTGACGCCCCTCGGGCGCTGTGCCCGACGCTCAGTACCGCACCGCAACTTTGGTCGCATTTCACCTGTTTCCCGCTGCACAAACAAGCGCGCCGAGGTTTTTCCAACAACGGCCCTATAACTTGTCCCTGGAGAGAGTGTAGCTTGGCAGTCTGTTGGGTCCATTCAGTGACGGCTGGGCCAAACAAAACACCGTCGTGGGACGTGCGACAGACACAGGCACCTGGATGCTGTAGCGTGCGGTCGCATCCTGGGGGCAGAGACCCGGCCGAGCGACACATTGTTATCGCGTTATGTCAGAGTGGCACACAAGCGCCGCTCGCTTCCGCAATTAAAGCGGAAATAATCCCGGCGTTGATGAAATATCCGAGTACGGCATTAATAATGAAGAGATACGAGGACGCTGCCTGCCTGCCTGCCCGGCTGGTGTCGTCACTGCTCGTGATGAGGGATTTAGAGGCTGTTGGCGGTCCCATTTTGGCGAAATGTTGGTTAGTAATATTGCACGTAAATTGGTTGGCGACGGCGACGGCGGCGGCCAAGTTGTGTGTGCACAAGGATGATAGATGAGCCCCACAGTTTGCTCGCTAAGCGCGTATATGTTTTCGTTAAGGGTGCTAAGTTATTTTCTGAACTTGGCGGCGAAGGTATATATAACGGGTATATAGAGTTTCACTGCCATAGCCAGCATTGACGCAGCCAGCCGGGGATTCTTCGCAGTCAGCTCCTCCGCGTATAAATAATCGCACTCTGCGCTCGGAGTGACTGGAATCATCTGTCGATTTCCCACCCGCCGACCGCGTGCCGTTTCATCGCGAAGCCGCGCGCATTGGCGAAGACGGCTGGAAATCTCAGCCGCCACAGCGCGGAAAACCGCTCGTCTCGAGGCCACGAAGACCGTCAATCGCCCCCCCCCCCCCCCCCCCACGCGAGAAACAACTCTGCAATAACTTTAGAATAGACAAAAATACCCAGGTTTGCATTCCTGTCTGGGGCTGGCTGCTATTGGCTGGATATCATTTGGAATGGGCTCTATTGGGACTGGTTGGATGTCGTATTAGTCCTTACGACCAAAGGCTGCCTATTTAAACGCATTCACAACTCGCCATTATAGCCATTTACAATGGCCATTAAAAGTTAATTAAAACACTCCGGCGTTCTTATGAGGCAATATTTCCTCATTCAATGTCTTCTTTATAGATTGTGATGCTTCTTGCTCATCGTTTTTGGTCGAGTACTGACAGTTTCCCAGCCAGACGCAGTCAAAAATGCAAACCCGAGTCTTATTCCCTATGCGTAAGTTATTGCAGATTTGTTTCTCGACCCCAGCGCGCGGTCGCAGCTCGCATTCGCAAACACGACGTCGTCGAGAACTCTTTCGCTATGTATTTCCTATAAAACTCGTACATTTTTCCGCCAACGCCATCACTGTTTAACGACTCGCCGCCTGCCGCAAGAGCGTGTAAATGAAAGGTAAGTACAGATATATATTACACCAAGTGTTGTTTCCAAACAAACTCTCGCATGCAGCGCGCAAGGCGTCAGCCTCGGGACTGTTGGTCTCTGGCAATCAGTCGATCATCACGCGACAATTAGCACGACGCCGCTAACTCGCCAGTCAACCGTCAGCCCGTTGCTAAGCGTCAGGGCAACAAGACAATCGCAAGGGTCGAACTAACTTTATATTATATACTATATACAGTGCATTTGCACGAGCAGTAAAAGCTAGATGTATTCCAGAGGGGTTTCTGTCACTGCTTAATTGTGTTCACATCTCATTAAGTGGTGGTATGAGATCAAAGCAGCGTTCGCTCTGCGGAGTCGTCGACAAGAAGACGTGGATTTGGGACAGGCCTGGTTGGTTTGGCTCTGTGGTGTGTGTGTGTATATATACAGGGGGATCGGGCGAAGACTAAGTCCCATGGCAGTGCGCCACGAGGCTCATGAGCTCGCGGTGAGTCCCAGGCTGGTGTATCGACGCCGCGCGCTTCCAGGATTGTCGAGGCTGGCAATTGAAACTGAGCCGCGGCCTCTAGTCCTCGGCGCGGCAACCAGGGACCGCTCCCCGAGGTTCGGCATGCATCAAAACAAGGCATTGAACAACGTCCCGTGACACACATTCGCGTACAAATCCCACGGCGGTTCATAATAATGGAGAAGTTTCGCGAAACAATATACATATATATAGGACGACGACGACGACGACGATGTGGTTCTAACTTTACTGGGCGAAACTTGATTTAAACTTGGGCGGCACGTCTCGACTATAGAACACAAACTCACGACGGCGCGTGGATCTACTCCAAGTCCCAAGTCCCAAACCATCTTCGTCTTCGTCTTCTTCTTCTACTTTGATACCGCGTCTCGCTATCGCCCGCGCGTTGCGCCTCTCTACAGCCTGACCCACCTGTCCGATCGCATCACGTTAGCGTCCGGCCCACGCCGACGCCGACGCCGACGCCGATCGCAATAACAATCTGGCACTCTCGCGTATCTGTCCGATTCGGTCCATCTAATCGGCATCGATCGGCGTGTGCGACGGGAGTTCGGTCCTTTCGCAGCGCCAGCCACTCGACTCTGTTGGGACGACCGCAGCTAACCCCGTGGCACAGCACAAAACGGCTCACACACAATGCCTTCAACAAACACGGCGCGCCCGGCCGCGCGAGAGACGACGTCAATAATATCATAAAATCCCCGGACGTCGAGAGCGAGGGAGCTTACCGGAAATTAACCTCTTTACGCGCGCCAACATGATATAGCCGAGTGGGTCGGTCGAGTGCTGGGGTCGCGCTGTCAATCCCAACACGCTGGGCCGGCCGTGCATGGCGATGTCCGCGCGTGCGATCACGCATTCCTGGCCAGCACTGCTCCCCCCCCCCCACCCACCCCCCAAGGGATCAATATCCCACCCCCGTGTTGCTAACATAACCCTAAAACCCGCGAGCGTAGCGTGATGATTGGCATCGCGGGCCAGGGACAGGGCGCACACGATCGCAAGGGGGTGTACGTTGTGCGGCGACTGCCGGGTGGAATTTCGATACTAGATCGCCGACGCCTTGTTTACTCAGGCGCCGGTCGCAACTAGCGCTGTATCGGAGGCGATACGCAGACTAATTGGGCAGCGAGGCTTTATTACTGATCAGCGTTGTTATATACCACGCTGAGCGATACGTGCAAGCGGTAATTAAGTTCTGGCGATGAGTACCGAACGTTGCGGCGCAGCGAGATATTGACGAGTACAAGGGAAACATTGGAAGATCAACACGATAACGGCGGGCTTATCTGTTGCGCTTGCGCATAGTGCATAAGAAGCGACGCTTATCGCCGCGTATGGGCAGGGTGATTGACTCCCTCGATGCCCGCGAGTGCGTGGAGCTCGTCTGCGCGCGAGCAGTTTACGAGTGCGTTACTTTTGGCGTCGGGCGGTGGGATATCTACTTGACGTCGACGCGAGAGCGCGGCGTTCGGCGAGAAAATGTCGCGTCGATTCGCGGCGTTCGAATGCGTTAAGTAAACGTCGGCGATTTTCGGGCGGTTGGCCGCAAGCGCAGACACGGCACGCATATTATGCGAAAGCGCGTTCTGTATAATTCTGTTATTATACTTCATTTTTAAAACGGGAATTTGCGAGGCTAATTTTACAATTATTTTCCGCGTCGCTGATGCGCGTTAATTTTCATTTCCAGCTTCAGTCGTTTGAGGCATTTGAAGGCTTGACTTTTCCCAGCTTTAGGGAATGAAACGGCAGCTTGGAAAATGTTGCTATATAGGCAGGTATATATAGATATATTATACACCATGTGGAAATATGAGAACGTTAGTACTCATGTAGTAATAAAGAACTGTGCATATCATATAATATGTTCTATATACTTTTTTATTCGCATAACAGCGTTCCACGTGTAATTCAGATGTAAAATTAATATACGAACCACAAAGGGCGAAGCTGACACGCATCATATTTTTAATACACTTTTATCTACACATGTGATATGATATGTACATTACATTCAGTGGGGTGTTTGATTCGTTCAGCTAGCTCCCTGAAGGTGCTGACCATTCTCAGCGCGCATTGGAGGGAGATGTCACTCGTCTGGTTCACGAGGCCAACTGCTGTACCGGACGGGCTGATTTGATATTCAGTGTTTACTTGGAATCGGGCAGCAGGGATGGGCAGGGTTGGGGGGGGGGGGGGGGGTGGCAACATGTGTGCCACACAGTATGCTCCATACGTAGTCAATTTCCACATCAACATTTTTCAAAATCTGAATTATGAATGAATATATCATGAATTATATGTGCGTGAGCACACATAATTCATGATCCTAAAAGGTCCGACAGAATCGCAATGTTTTTATCATATAAAAGGTCGCACAAAGTGAACTTAATGCCACGTTGATTACACTTGCATAGGCCTTTCCCCAAATTGAATTAGTTTCGTAGCCTGCAGTCGCGGTGGTCGCATGGTAAAAGGATGCATCCGGCGCGCACAGCACATAATATATTAGGTACCGCGGTGCACAAAGTTTCCAGCTTTTATCATGCTCCTCCGTGTGTGCATGCGCTAGTAGTGCATCGCAGCCGGGGAGTTTGTTGTCACGTGCAAAACGAAGAGTCTGCTATTCACGTAGATAATTGACTGAACTTGGTCAGAACACTGTAACTGTGCCACGAGTCGTAGTCGCTTTATATACCTCCACGACCGCCACCAGGAGAGAGCTTCCAGAAAGTTTGCTACACGTAACTCCCTCGCACATTCCCAGACCATTCCAGGCATGACAGGATTCTGTTGTTAGTCGGCTGCGCGCAACCAAGTTGCAAAAATATACCATTTTGCTATAATAGAGGCCAAGGCATATAAATTTATAAAAACGACGAGGATTGAATGTATTCCGCTCTGACAAGTGAGCTCTCTGTACGCTGCATACATTTTTCATCGGCTGTTCTACTTTCGTGAAAATCGGATTCCTGCCGGTAACAGTGTTTGCGCTCGGAAAAGCGATTGCGACGCGAATGCGACGTGCGAGATTGAACAACGTCGCACGTGTTCGCGGACCCTTCGATAATAACCAATATTGCCTTGTTATTTGGAACGGAATTTAATAACGTCCGTTGTCCCTGCACCCCCCCCATGGAGGGGGGGGGGGGGGGCGACGGTCAACACACATATATACCCACACACATACACGGGAGACGTGTAATCATTTCGTGATTCGGGAAAATTAGATTCTCCTCGCATGGACAACGCGAAATTTCGAAATCGATTGCTCTGCATATGGGAAACATAATTGTGTCCCTCGGCCACGGACGGAGCGGCCGCACGTAAATCTGACAACAGAGTTTAATGAAATTTTTGGTATTTCAATTCAGTTTTCGCAAGTAATCGTGCCAGCAGTAAAGCCGGTGTTGCTAGGCTACGGCAACACATTCCAATTCGGGAGAATTGTTGCCATGGCATTCAGAATATACGTCTATTCGTGCGCTATTTGTAACTTATATACTACGGTTGGGACGGAATTCAATGGCGTGCTCTGGGAGTCTGGACAACACCAGTAAGCGTCCTGCAGGAAGCAATC